>JAPFBL010001061.1:47500-78371 GCA_026182355.1 Hermatobates lingyangjiaoensis | reverse complement strand
TCTCTCTGTCTCCCTCTTTCTCCCTCTCTGTTACACATATTTGACGTACTATACGGTACACATATACGAGTCTCTCTCCCTCTCTCTCTCTCTATCTCTCTGTCTCCCTCTTTCTCCCTCTCTGTTACACATATTTGACGTACTATACGGTACACATATACGAGTCTCTCTCCCTCTCTCTCTCTATCTCTCTCTCTCTCTATCTCTCTCTCCCTCTCTCTCTCTATGTCTCTCTGTCTCCCTCTTTCTCCCTCTCTGTTACACATATTTGACGTACTATACGGTACACATATACGAGTCTCTCTCCCTCTCTCTCTCTCTCTCTATCTCTCTGTCTCCCTCTTTCTCCCTCTCTGTTACACATATTTGACGTACTATACGGTACACATATACGAGTCTCTCTCTATCTCTCTCTCTCTCCCTCTCTCTCTCTCTCTCTCTCTCTCTCTCTATCTCTCTCTCTCTCCCTCTCTCTCTCTATGTCTCCCTCACTCTCCCCCTCTCTCTCTCTCTCTCTCTGACTCCCTCTCTTTCCCTCTATGTTACACATATTTGACGTACTCTAACAGTGTCTCTCTTTCCCTCTCTCTCCCTCTCTCTCTCTCTCTCTCTCTCTCTCTCTCTCTCTCTCTCTCTCTCTCTCTCTCTCTCTTCACATATTGGCCTACTCTAACAGTTTCTCTCTCTCCCTCCCTCCCTCTCTTTCTCTCTCTGTCTCCTTCACTCTCCCTCTCTGCTACATAAAGTTGAATTAGTCTTACAGTCTCTCTCTGTCTGATTCTATTTCTCTCTTTGTCTCCCTCTCTCTTTCTTTCTCTCTCTCTCTCCCTCTCCCTCTCTCTCTCTCTGTCTCCCTCTCTCCCTCTCTCTCTACCTCTCTGTTACATAAAGTTGAAGTTCTCTTACAGTCTCTCTCTGTCTCCCTCTCTCCCTCTCTCTCTACCCTCTGCTACATAAAGTTGAAGTTCTCTTACATTCTCTCTCTGTCTGATTCTCTTTCTCTCTCTGTCATCCCTGTCACGGCCACCTTATGACATGACCAAACACAATTAGCAAAGTCTCCGCCTCATGAATAATGCATTAGACTTCATTAGCATTGCAAACCTCTTTCATCTTCTCCTTCTGTTATTCCTGTAAGAGTTAACTTATAAATATTTATATAATTCATATATATTATATTTTAAATGTCAATCATGTTTAAACAAAGATAAATAAGAAACAGACATCCAATATAATGAGTCATACTTCAAACAGTCTTTGTTTCTGTCCTATTGTAGGATTATTGTAACAATGACATACAGTCATTCCTTTATACTGTTCATAACATATAAGTCCTTCAGGGCTAGTACTGCTCATAGTTCAAACAGTCTTTGTTTCTGTTCTATTGTAGGATGCATGTAACAATGACATACAGTCATTCCTTTATACTGTTCATAACATATAAGTCCTTCAGGGCAAGTACTGCAGAGGAAAGTCTTAAACAGTGGGACCAAAAGTGGAAATATTCTCCAAATGAGGCCCAAAACAAAAAAAGTTATTTCTCACTCTACAACTACAGGTCTCAGGTCTGATGTGAAGATGTCGCACGCGATGACTCAGATGCTCAGCGGGCATGAGAAGTCCAATGAGTATCTGAGCCGTTTTAAAATTGTACAAAGCTCTGTTTGCTTTTGTGAGTCGGCTTGCCAGACATGGGACTACTTGTTTGAGTGCGAACTCTTGGAAGGAATAAGAGTACACCTTGTCAAAGAGGTGCTGACCTCAAGAGGTACATGGCCTCAGGGACACAGTGAACTTGTGAAAAGACACTATGAACCCTTGGAAGGAATAAGAGTAGACCTTGTCAAAGAGGTGCTGACCTCAGGTGGTACATGGCCTGAGGAAAACAGTGAAATTGTTAAAAGACACTATGAACCATTCCAAAAACTAGTGAATAATATAGATTTAAAAATGTACAACTTGTAAAATTCTTACTTGATTATTTAACTGGACTACCATTAGAATAAAAAACAAATAATTATTATAACTAGTTTAGTTATAATTCACCTCCCGCGTGAATGAATCGAGGGCCACATGGGTATCGAACCCTAAACCTACCAGTTCAGAGGCGAGTACGTTAACCACTGTGCTAACCTGGCCCCCAATTTGACTCCTTTTAAAAAACTAGTTTTCAAAAATTTTCAAAAAAGTTGAATAATCCGTTTAAAAACATTAGTATACACATAAAACAGAAACACAATTAAAACCTTAAAAAATCATTTTGGTATAAAATTTCAAATTTTTTGTTAACTTTTTATTATTGTAATTTTTTTCTGTATTTACCATAACATATATATAAATGCCCCCCCACCCCTCTTTGCTATTCCACTGTCTCTATCTCTCTCTCTACACACACATATACATTATCACTCTCTCTCACAAGTTTTTTGCACATTCTTAGTCTCTGTTGGTCAATTCAGTTATGTATATCATTATGTTAAGATCAAGATGATTATAGATATTATGTTAAGGGTAGGGTAGCTCAGTGACTTACGTACTCTCCTCTGGACTAGTAGATCTGGGGTTCAATACCTACTTTAGCCCTCCATTTTAGTATTAGATATATCATACATATATTATAATATTCTAATTGGGTTGACAGCTAGCGGATAGTTTTTTTACTCTTTCTTACTGTACTCCTTTTTTTCCCCAAACATCCCTTTCTACACATTAGTCCTTTCCTGCACTTTAAACCCTTTTAAAATACCACTTTTCCCTCCCACTCTTCTCAACCCCTCACCAAATGTTCTCTTCATCTAGTGTTTCAGTTGGGTTTTTGACTCTGACGAAGAACGCTTGTTACGGTTGAAAGATTTGATTTTTGTTTTTCTCATTTTCTTATTGTGGTTTGATCATTGATTGTTATTTCACGTGTTTATGTGAAATCTTTATATATATATATATATATATAAAATGATTTCACATAAACACGTGAAACAACAATCAATGATCAAACCACAATAAGAAATGGGAAAACAAGACAAGCGGTTGAGGGATCTTGGTCTTGTTTTCCCATTTCTTATTGTGGTTTGATCATTGATTGTTATTTCACGTGTTTATGTGAAATCTTTATATATATATCAATGATCAAACCACAATAAGAAATGAGAAAACAAGACTAAGATCTTTCAACCGTAACAAGCGGTCTTCGTCAGAGTGAAAAACCCAACTTTAGATGTTAGTCTTGTTTTCCCATTTTCTTATTGTGGTTTGATCATTGATTGTTATTTCACGTGTTTATATGAA
Organism: Hermatobates lingyangjiaoensis; assembly: GCA_026182355.1. Taxonomy (NCBI): domain Eukaryota; kingdom Metazoa; phylum Arthropoda; class Insecta; order Hemiptera; family Hermatobatidae; genus Hermatobates; species Hermatobates lingyangjiaoensis. The sequence continues at coordinate 75,086 of JAPFBL010001061.1, read as the reverse complement.
ATCGTTATATATATATATTAATGATCAAACAACAATAAGAAATGGGAAAACAAGACTAAGATCTTTCAACCGTAACAAGCGGTCTTCGTCAGAGTGAAAAACCCAACTTTAGATGTTAGTCTTGTTTTTCCATTTCTTATTGTGGTTTGATCATTGATTGCTATTTCACGTGTTTATGTGAAATCTTTTTATCATATATATGACATGTTAGATATATGATGAGGGCCAGAGTAACCTAGTTTCAGGTTTATCTTTTTCATCATAAAAGCAGCATCTGTAGTCCCATATCTACGACTGTTCCATCAGTAATATGAACTTTAACCCATATTTCAGCATCTTTCATGGTTAACATGCCCTAAACTATGTATACAGTGATACTCACCTGTGTAGATACTCACATACTCACCTGTGTAGATACTCACATACTCACCTGTGTAGATACTCACATACTCACCTGTGTAGATACTCACATACTCACCTGTGTAGATACTCACATACTCACTCTGGACTGGTAGATCTGGGGTTCAATACTTACTCTTGCCCTCGATTTATAGTATTAGATATATTATACTAAATAGGCCCTATATTTATTTACTAAATATAAGAAACAGTCCACAAGGACTATAAAACTTTAAATTACACAAAGTACGACACAGAAAAAAGAATGAAAAGAACACTTACAGAATTCAATATTTCGAACTGTTGTTCGTCATCAGGAGTAGACTAGAAGAGAGGACGAAGTGAGAGAGATCTCCTCACGTTGAAGAACGGTGCGCGAATCTAGTCTACTCCTGATGACGAACAACAGTTCGAAATATAGAATTCTGTAAATCATTAGTTGTGCAAACCGTAGTTGTGTGGTATTTACTCATTCTGAGGTAAAATGGGATAAACCAACAAAAGTCTCCACACAAATGAAGTTTTATTCAACGCGTTTCGAACACTTTGTGTTCATCATCAGGAAGACACTATAATACAAATTATATCTAATTATTATTTCACTCTAATTTTTGTAACTATTTAGATATAATTTGTATTATAGTGTCTTCCTGATGATGAACACAAAGTGTTCGAAACGCGTTGAATAAAACTTCATTTGTGTGGAGACTTTTGTTGGTTTATCCATTTTACCTCAGAATGAATTCTGTAAGTGTTCTTTTTATTCTTTTTTTCTGTGTCGTGCTTTGTGTAATTTAAAAGCTATATTATTTATGTAGAGGAGACGTCATTCGTTGGAGATACCGTCAAGCTGTCTGCCTCGATGTCAGCTACTTTTTAAAGATCCCTACTGTAAATACATTCGACTGTATGTAGAAATGTATGCAGAATATTGATTTTATGGTATCACAAAGACTGCAATGTTTGTGTTCTGTAGTGGGATGGTCACTGTGGACTTAAGGTAGGATCAAGATGACTGATTTGTCTGTATTGATTTCAGGTACTGCTAAGGTGACAGTGGAAGAGATCAAGTCAGGGCTGTCGTACTGCACCCATCTTTTGTATGGATTTGCAGCCATCGATGATGACGACTACACAATCGAGCCTATTGATAAGAAGCTGGACTTGGATAAGGGTGAGTGAGGGAGGGAGAGGGAGGGATGGAGTGAGCTTGTGTGGAGGGAGTAGTAGAGAGAAGTGTGAAGAGGGTGAGAGAGTGAGTGAGATGAAAAAGGTAGACAGATGAAAAGAGAAAGTAGAGGAAGAGTGAGTGATAGAGAGAGGCATAGAGTGAGCGTGTGGGGGTTAGAGAGGGGGAAGGAAAAGAGAGAGGGAGGGAAAGAAGAGAAACAGAGATATGAGAAAGAAAAGGAAAGGAAGAGTGAGTGATAGAGAGAGGCATAGAGTAAGTGTGTGTAGGGGGGGGGGGGGGTAAGAGAGGAGGAAGGAAAAGAGAGAGAGAGAGGGAAAGAAGAGAAACAGAGAGATGAGAAAGAAAAAGAAAAGAAGGAGTGAGAGAAATAAACAGAAGTGAACGTGTGTAGGGAGGGTAAGAGAGGGAGAAGGGAGAGGTGGGAAGACAGTGAGAGAGGGAGGGAGGGAGAGAGAGACAATGTGTGTAATGGGACAGATAAGGTGAAAACAGTATACCAAAGTGAGACAGATAGATTGAGAGAGATAGAGTGGGAGAGAGAAAGCGAAATAGTGAGGTGAGAAGGTAGAGATAGAGAGAGAATATGGGGGCAAGAAAAGAAAGAGAAAAGTAAAAAGTCAGTGAGAGAGCGAGAAAGAAAAGGCCAGGAAGAGAGAGAGTGACAATGTGTGTGGAAAGGTAAGAGAGGGAGGAGGGAGAGATGGCAAGACAGTGGGAGAGTGAGTGAGTGAGGGAGAGAGAGCGAGAGTACGGGGGGGAGGAGGTGATTTCTCACCTCGAATATGTTCGAGGTGTCACAATTGGCAGGATAGAGAGAGACAGAAGAAAAATAGAGATTGAGAAGACGGGGCTGAAAAAGGAGAGACTAGATTTATAAAAAAAATATTCATAAAATACCGATAGTTGCAAAGATACCTATATAAATTGAAATTTTTTTTTGGAATAATGAATCACTTGCCCTGTAGGTTTGCATTTATTTATATTGACTTAAAAAATTCTTCCCTCCACAGGTTGTCAGTAAGGATTCTCTAATTTACAAACAGTGGAATTTGGCGAAATTTAGGACTCCTAATGTAGAATAATTGTGTCGTACTACAAAAAGGCCAATGTTTATGTGTGTTGTCTCGTGATATGGCTACTACAGCCTTAACTAACTAAGTATAACCTAACCTAACCAATTCTAACTTAACCTAACCAAACATAACCTAACATAAACAAGCCTATCCTAACCTAACCGACCGGAGGCTAGGTTAGATCAGTGGTTAACTTACTCGCCTCTGGGCTGTTAGTCCGGGGTTCGATACCCACTCTGGCCTTCGATTTATTTACGCAGTAGGTGAATAAATCTGTGTATATAGTCTCTTAGCGAAGACGTTAAACCGTTGGTCCCTTAGCCTGTACGATGCCAGGTACTCGTTAAAGATCCCTACTCTAAATAAACTTGAGTTAGGTAAAATTTAGTATTCCCAATGTAGAATCACCGATCAAACAAAAAATCGGTAAACGGCTTACGTTATCACCCATTTTAAACAATAAATAACAATAAATAATGTTAATTTCTCTGTTAAATATTTCCCAATTTGATGCGATCTTATATGTTCTATGTATTAAGGCTTTCATTGTTTCATCTTTGTAGAGGGGAGGGATTCACTACGGACATTTAGGTTGTAACCTAAATTGTAACCTCAAGGTAGCAAGCATCAAAGATGTACAGTGATGGAGAGTTCGTAAAAAACTACAAGCTGATAGCTATAGATATTGTGTGAGCTGAGAAGCAACATGCTTTTCCCAATATTATCTTGACAAGAAATACAGTACAACACACGATATTGTAAATAACAGCCAATTTGGAGCACAAAAGAAAAACCTAATTGAAGCCAATTAAGTTGTATTAGATTCTTTCTTGAATATTGAAGTTTGAATTTTGTCATTTAACACGTTTATACTAACATCGAGAAAGTTAATTCTGTTGTCTATTGCTTTTTATAGATATTTTCCGATAAATATGGACAATCTTCAATAAATAGCTGACGTTATCACCTGCTAACGGATAGGTTAAAACGATAAATAACGGCAAATCACTTTTTTCTCTGTTTTAAACCTAATATTAATAATTAGTGCAAAAAAGAATAAGTCAATTATAAAATCTGTATGAAATAAATTTTGTTTTTAGTAAATACATTATGAATATCAAAATAACCTAAGAAAGTATATGCATTTTTAACAGCTAATCTCAGTTTAACATTTATTTAAGTGCATTATGCACAAAACTGATCATATTGCTAGTAATATCGTTGCATAACATTTCGTTACAGCTTTGTGGAACTTAAATATACTGTTTTTTTTTCAACATGTGGAAAGCAATTTGATAAAATGAATCACAACAGAAAATGCCAAAAATGGCTTCAATTAGGTTTTTCTTTTGTGCTCCAAATCGGCTGTTATTTACAATATCGTGTGTTCTACTGTATTTCTTGTCAAGATAATATTGGGAAAAGCATGTTGCTTCTCAGTTCACACAATATCTATAGCTATCAGCTTGCAGTTTTTTACGAACTCTCCATCACTGTACAGCTTTGATGCTTGCTACCTTGAGTTAGGCAAAAAAAGTTTTAAAACAAATCGGTGATTCTACAATATAGAATATGTAAAATCACTGATTAAACAAAAAGTTGGTAAACAGCTGACATTATCACCCACCAAGGGTATCGGCTGATCCAACATAATAATACTTAAATACACATATATCACTTTTTTTGTATTCATTATTTTTTCTTAAATTTATTTAACTCTAAAGTATACACGTGTTGCTTTAACAGGCAAAGGGCAGTACAGGCTGGTGAGTACGTTGAAGAGGATTATCCTGGTCTGACGATCATGCTGTCCTTGGGAGGCAACGAGGACAAGGAGAAGCCCGAGAAGTACTTTGAACTGGTTAGTATGCAGAGTAGTCACTTTGTCTAAAACAATGTATGCTGCTAACATCACTAGCACATATATATATATATATATATATATATATATGATTTCACTCTCTGAAAAGAGAGTCTAAAATCCCTCAGAGCTTATGTTTCATCATATTGATTTTCATTGCAGTTTTTTGTTATATATATATATATATATATATATATATCATTAAATTTATATTTTATATTATATATGTCATATATATTATTATATATCATATAATATTATATTATATATATTTATAACATATATCATTAGTCTAGTCGAAGGTTTTGTCCGGTTAACAATATTGTTCCTTTAAATAATGTAAATTTCATATTCATAGTTAAAAAATTCTTACTTCTGCCTATGAAAAAGGTTTTAAATAAAACCGAAACGTTGGCAACCAGAGTTTCATTTTTTATCCTGGAAAATTGACCGAACCCCGATTAGAGAACACACCTATTCTATCAAGCGGTCGATATATTATTCAATCTGTTATAATATATATATATATATATATATATATATATATAATATATATATATATATATATAATAAATTAAAAAACGAAGGAAACACACAGAAAGACACAGACATAACTCACATCGATATTTCGACAATCGTCGTCATCAGGAGGTGCGAAGAGCGAAGAGCGAAGAGTCCCGCAGGAAGACAGGGCGGTACTGAACTCGGAAACCGCAGCCAGTACCCCACCACTTACCACCAAGCGGGGGAAGGAAGGGAAGGAAATGAAGAGCCGTAATGAAATTAAGACGTAAAAGGAACGAGTAAAAATTATAAAAAAGTAGATAAATCAAATTAAAATTAATAAAAATAATAAATAAAAAGTAAAATAATAAATAAATAAATAAAAAATAATAAATAAATAAATAAAAAATAATAAATAAATAAATAAATCATAAATAAATTATCGGTTGAGGTTGAGTCCGGGGGAAGAGCGAGCATCAAGTAAGCATATGTATGCCTCCTCTGAAGCTCTTAGGGTAACTTTATTGTTGGATTCGGGGATCTGTTTCAGGATCTGAACCTGAAACAGTCATTGAAACTGAGTCCATGCGAGTTCGCATGGATGGCTACAGGATAGTTACTGCGTTGACCGACTGAAGCCCTATGACCATTCATACGAAGGCTCAACTTATTAGAAGTTAAGCCAACGTAAAAGGAGTCACACTGAGTGCAATCAGTCGGTAAACACAGTTGCTCGAGGTACAGGAGGAATTGACCCTGAACCGGGTAGGAACTATGGTGGAGAGGGGAATCGAAGGAAGGATTAGGATTTACAATCAGGCAAGTTTGACAGCCACGGCGTCCACATTGTTTCATTCCAGGAACAGGATTGGAAGGCTGAGGGGAAATATGAGAGAAAATGCTTTTTAGATTGGCAGGTTTACGGTAGGAAATAGAAGGGGGGTGATTAAAGATGGAAGAAGTAGAAGTAGAAGTAGACAGAATCGGAAAAGACTCCTTAATAACAGCACGAAGCGTATAAGCGCCAGGGAAGTAGGTTGACAATAAGCTATTCATATCCTTCCCTTCCTTCCCCCGCTTGGTGGTAAGTGGTGGGGTACTGGCTGCGGTTTCCGAGTTCAGTACCGCCCTGTCTTCCTGCGGGACTCTTCGCTCTTCGCTCTTCGCGCCTCCTGATGACGACGATTGTCGAAATATCGATGTGAGTTATGTCTGTGTCTTTCTGTGTGTTTCCTTCGTTTTTTAATTTATTGTAAAAAAGTCCGCTGGACCGTTTCTTTTAATTGTGGTATATATATATATATATATATATATATATATATATATATGTATAAAGATTTCACAAAACCACGTGAAATTAAAAATCAATGATCAAACCACAATAAGAAAATAGGAAAACAAGACTAAGATCTTTCAACCGTAACAAGCAGTCTTCGTCAGAGTCAAAAACCCAACTGAAACACTAGATGCAGAGAACATAGAACATTTGGTGAGGGATTGAGAAGAGTGGGCGGGAGGAGTGGTATTTTAAAAGGGTGAAAGCACAGGAAAGGACTAATGTCCAGAAAGGGATGTTGGGGAAACAAAGGAGTACAGTAAGATAGAGTAAAAAACTATCCACTAGCTGTCAACCCTCTTAGAGCTACCGGATAGTTCTTTACTCTTTCTTATTCTACTCCTTTGTTTCCCCCAAACATCCCTTTCTGGACATAAGTCCTTACCTGCGCTTTCACCCTTTTTAAAAGACCACTCTTCCCGCCCACTCTTCTCAACCCCTCACCAAATGTTCTGTGCATCTAGTGTTTCAGTTGGGTTTTTGACTCTGACGAAGACCGCTTGTTACGGTTGAAAGATCTTAGTCTTGTTTTCCCATTTTCTTATTGTGGTTTGATCATTCATACTCATACACACCGTAACGTCATCAGAAGAGTTGAGATAGGGACACCAAGCGCACTTCTGAAGCGACGGTTGGAGACAACAAAGGTCTCCAACCTTCGCTTCACAAGTGCGCTTGGTGTCCCTATCTCAACTCTCCTGATGACGGTTCAACCGAAAATTAGAAACAGTAACTGTGTTTGTTCCTTAGTTCTGTGTTTGTGATTCATTGTGAAACGTTTGTTGTCCTTTTGGATCGTTTTCCTGTTTACAATATATATATATATATATATATATATATATATATTATATACTGTATAGAATTAAACAAAGACCACTTGTTGCGGTCGAAAGATCTTAGTTCTTTTTTCCCATTTTATGGTCTGGGTTGTTCATTATATATATATATATATATATATATATACTTCAATGTACATAAAGAAACATAGAGCAATTAAAACCACAAACTTACAGTCTCTAATTTTAGATTGAACCGTCTTCAGGAGAGATAAGAGAGGGAAACCAAGCGCACTGGTACAGAGACGGTTGGAGACCCAACTCCGGGAGTCTCCAACCGTGGAGTCCGTGGAGCCGTTGGAGTCTCCAACCGTCTCTGTACTAGTACGCTTGGTTTCCTTCTCTTATCTCTCCTGAAGACGGTTCAATCGAAAATTAGAGACTGTAAGTGTGGGTCTCCAACCGTCTCTGTAACACTGCGCTTGGTTTCCCTTTCTTATTTCTCCTGAAGACTGTTCAACCAAAAATTAGAGACTGTAAGTTTGTGTTTTTAATTTCTCTATGTTTCTTTATGTACATTGAAATGTATTTGTCCATTTCGGATCGTATTTTCATCGAAAAAGTATATATATATATATATATATATATATTATATATATATGATCAAACCACAATAAGAAAATGGTAACAAGCGGTCTTCGTCAGAGTCAAAAACCCAACTGAACACTAGATGCAGAGAACATTTGGTGAGGGGTTCTCTGCATCTCTACCCTCACCAGATGTTCTCTGCATCTAGTGTTCAATTGGGTTTTTGACTCTGACGAAGACCGCTTGTTACGGTGAAAGATCTTAGTCTTGTTTTCCCCTTTTCTTATTGTGGTTTGATCATTGATTGTTGTTTCACGTGTTTATGTGAAATCTTATATTATATATATATATATATATATATATATATATATATATATATATTCAGGTAACTCACCACAATGATTGAAGATAATCGCTCTGAGACCTTTCGTTTATCACTTCGTCAGAGAGCAAGGGAATACAAATTGTGGGCAGGTTATACATTTTGTTTTCAAGTTGAATGAAGATTGAAATCTTTCACAGTATTTGTCTCTATTTACTTTAGAAATAGTCTTAATTTGTTTAACAATTCCTTCAATTAGAAATGAATCTAATTTAAAAAAGACTTGGAATAGTGTTGACCTTAAGTTCATAGAAAACAAGCCACTTTCACTTGTATTCATTTGCTCTCTGACGAAGTAAAACACTGATGAAACTGAATGAATTTCTAATTGAAGGAATTGGTTAAAGAAATTAAGAAATTAAATTTCTAAAGTAAATAGAGACAAATACTGTGAAAGATTCCAATCTTTATTCAACTTTAAAACAAATTCATAACCTGCCCACAATTTGTATTCCCTTGGTCTCTGACGACGTGAAAACGAAAGGCCTCAGAGCGATTATCTTCAATCATTTGTGGTGAGTTACCTGAATATTTATATCACGTGTTATTGTAACAATTTTATATATATATACAGTGGATTCCGCTTAATTGGGACACTGCTTAATTGGGACAGCCGCTTATTTGGAACAAATCTCAAAGAACGGAAACCAAACTATGAACTACAATTGTAAATTTGTATGTTTAATTGGGACAACATTCCGTTTAATTGGGGCAGTAAATTTAAGATTTTAGTACAGTAGAGTCCTGATTAACCGAGTATGCTTTAACTGAGTTCCGGTTTAACCGAGCCGGTGCAGCGGCAAAACAAACACCACCCCCTTCTAAATCCCGGGAAAGCCATAAAGGTAGTTTCTTTCTGAACCTGATACCCGTGTTTTAAAAATCCGTAGCTGCCTCTTGTTCACATTTGCTATCTTTTCCACCCGAGTCAGTGCAGCGGCAAAACAACCCCCCCCCCCCCTCCCTTCCAATGATTAATGGCATTGTTACTATTTTGGAAATGAATTTCCAAAAAAAAAAAAAGTGAAATTCGTTTAATTGGGACAGCCACTTAATTGGGACAAAACACCTTGGTCTCGATGTGTCCCAATTAACCGGAATCGACTGTATATATAATTAGTAATGGTGATAATCTATAACATTTTTGGTAAATTCATAATTTTTTTTTTAGCTGGAGAAACCAGAAAGGCGAACCAAGTTTATTAACTCTGTTGTTAGTCTATTGAGAGAATATAACTTCGATGGAATCGATTTAGCTTGGCAGTTCCCGGAGCAACACGAGAAATATGAAAAGACATCATTCTGTCAGTATATATACATATATAAAAATATTACACATAAACACGTGAAATAACAATCAATGATCAAACCACAAGAAGAAAATGGGAAAACAAGACTAAGATCTTTCAACTGTAACAAGCGGTCTTCATCAGAGTCAAAAACCCAACTGATATATATATACATATATCGTAAATACGATCCGAAATGGACAAATACAGTACAATGTACATAAAGAAACATAGATAAATTAAAAACACACACTTACAGTCTCTAATATTTGATCGAACCATCTTCAGGAGAGATAAAAGGGGGAAACCAAGCGCACTGGTACAGAGACGGTTGGTTAGGTTAGGTTAGGTTAGGTTACAGTGGCCGTCCCGAAGAGAACACACATAGGCCGCAAGCCGGCCCCTTGTGATACCACAAAGAGAAATTGGGGCATTCTCCCGTCACTGGTCCACTCGAACCATTCGAGAGAACAATAAATCTAGACAGATCCTGATACCAGTGGATGCTAAGTTCTCAAGATTTTTCAAAGAAGTACTCTCCCAGTGCCTCTTTCCTTCTTTGAGCCAGACCAGGGCATTGAAAGAGAAAGTGAGAAATCGTCTCTTCCTCTTCCTCATCCTGGCACGCCCTGAAAAAAATCCCTCGCCTCCAATCCTAATCTGGTGGCGTGTCTACCTACGAGCCAGTGTCCCGTGGAAACAGCGATCACATTGGCTACATCTCTTCTATTCTTAAAGAAGATCCTTCGTTCTTCTGGAATTACAAGAAGGCCATAACTGCTTTGAAATAAGACACGTGTCCTCATCAGACCACCTTTGCCTGATGCGTTCATCAATTCTTTGTCTTATCCAAAGCTTACATGTAGAATTGGGGTCCCTAAATTGTATAGGATATCCTGAGTGGGAAGAGTGGTGCCAAAGCGGGCAAGCTCATCAGCCTTACAGTTGCCTTCAATGTTCCAGTGACTGGTACCCAATTAAGTTCAACTTTAGCCCTCAATGACATTCATTTAGGAGTTTCTTGCAGTCCTCGATGCCTTTGATGTACTAAAGGACGGTTGGAGACTCCAAGTTGGGTCACCACCGTCTCTGTACCAGTGCGCTTGGTTTCCTTCTTTATCTCTCCTGAAGACGGTTCAACCGAAAATTAGAGACTGTAAGTGTGCGTTTTTAATTTCTCTATGTTTCTTTATGTAATTAACTATATATATATTTAATATATATTTATATATATATTAAATTTACCACAATGAAAACAATTTTTAAAACAATGCTCTAAGGCCTTTTTTAATACATCTTCGGGGAGAGCAAGTGAAAATAAAAAAACAATAATACTTGCTAACTTGGCTGATTGAAATTTATTGTTTTTTTAGTTCACTTGCTCTCCGAAGATGTATTAACGAAAGGCCTTAAGCATTGTTTTAAAAATTGTTTTCATTGTGGTAAATTAATCCATTATTATATCAAGTGTTATTTTGATTATTATTCATATTATATATATATACACGAGTTCGAGATTAACAAAGAGCAACACACAAAGTAGGGAAACACACTTACAGACTCAAATTTTCGGGTAATCCGTCTTCAGGAGAAAAGAGAATGGGAGACCAAGCACGTTGTAGACGCAACGGCAAGTAACCCTGCCCTGTTATTTGAGTCTGTAAGTGTGTTTCCCTACTTTGTGCGTTGCTCTTTGTTAATCTCGAACTCGTATTGTGTCCAGTTTGGATCGTATTTCGTTTTATCAGTGAATATATATATATATATTACTTAATACTTTGAGAAACACGAATGAAAAACAGAAATTAGGACTCACATTCAATATTTCTACCCTTTTAATGGTCGTCCTCAGGAAAGAAAGTCGAGTGGCTAGAAGATGAAAGCCAACTGGACAGCTTCAAAGAATATGTATAGGTTGGCCACAACGAAAACGAAAAAAGTAGAAAATGAATGAATCATACAAAGTTAACTTGAAATCATTCTAAATAACTTTCTCCTCTAGGTTTTGTTTACTCTTTTAGTTAGAGCTCGCACCGTTTAGCGCTATTGTTTGGTTTTCTTCAGCAGTCAATTATCAACTTCAAAAAGAAATGTTTACCTTGGTGCTATTTTAAACTTTTAACCTGAATTTAGTAACTTATTATCTATATGTTAGTCAGGAATTTAGTAATTTGTTTAATTAGATATATATGTGATTCAGTTTAGTCAGCCTAAAGTCCGATTTTAAGTTAAATATTATAATTGAAATATTAATTATCTCTATATATATATAGTTCGTGAGTTTGTTTGTTTGTTTGTTTACCCATTTCCCGTGGAGATAGAGACATGAAATTAAATATATATTATTTATTGCCTGAATAATGTTAAATAAAAGAAAATTATCACTATATTCCCAAAATTGGAGCCATGGTAGCAAGTGTCTTGCGTGCTCGCCGATTACAGTAGTGCAAATGTATTATATATAAATGTAAAAAAATTTTTTTTAATTGAATTTTTGCGTAATATAACACTGGTAATAAATTAAAGCTATGGAGCCAGGGTAGCCCACTGGCTTGCGTGCTAGCTGATGAGAGTAGCACAAATATATTGAAAATAAATGTAACCAAAAAAATATTTAAATTTAAAATTTCAATAATATAAAGAATAGTAATAATGTAAAGACATGGATCCTGGGTAGCCCAAAGGTTTGCGTGCTCTCTGATGACAGTAGTGTACATGTATAAATAATGATCAAACCACAATAAGAAAATGGGAAAACAAGACTAAGATCTTTCAACCGTAACAAGCGGTCTTCATCAGAGTCAAAAACCTAACTGAACAAAGACCGCTTGTTACGGTTGAAAGATTTTAGTCTTGTTTTCCCATTTTCTTATTGTGGTTTGATCATTGATTGTTATTTCACGTGTTTATGTGAAATCTTTTTATGTATAAATAAATGTAAGACATATATAATAAACTACTAAATTAGAGGTTAAAAATGAATAATTTTAGAAACAAACTTGAACACAACTGTCGATGAAATACGAATGTTATAAGATAATATTATAAAGACACATTCCTTTCATTAATGTTATTTTATGTTGGGTAAATAAATTGAATATTTCAATTTACAAGTTATATTTGCTTTAAATATATTTGATGTGTATACAATTTGAATCATGTTAAGAATACTATATCGATGGTTGGACCAGATAAGATCTGTTTCCGTGCCTTAATAACAAGAAACAATAATTATCACATTAATTATTATCCCTGTCAACAAAATATGATTAAAAGGTCGTCTTTATTTTTATATTTATGTATGTAATAGTGTTTTTACATAGAAATATGTTATGTATTGTTAGGTCAAATGTAGGGTTATGTACTGCCCTTGGAGGCAAAAATAGTTGCTATGTCACTGCCTCAGTGCATTTATAACTATTATTTTCCTGTTTTCCTTGCCATTTAAACACAACCATATATATATATATATATATATATATATATATATTATTATATATATATATATGTATAAAATGGGAAAGAAAGACTAACATCTTTCTACTGTAACAAGCAGTCTTTGTCAGAGTCAAAACCCAACTGACGAAGACTGATTGTTACGGTTGAAAGATTGTAGCCTTTTTTTTCCCTGTTCATATTGTGGTTTGATCATTGATTGTTATTTCACGTGTTCATATAAAATCTTATGCATATTTATGTTTATAAAATCAATGATCAAACCATAATAAGAAACGGAGAAAAAAAACTAAGTTCATTCAACCGTAACAAGTGGTCTTCGTCAGAGTCAAAAACCCAACTAACTATTTACGACTCTGACGAAGAACGCTTGTTGCGGTTTAAAGATCTTAGTCTTTTTTCCCCATTTCTTATGGTTGTTTAATCATTGATTGTTATTTCATGTGTTCATGTGAAATCTGATATATATATATACTTCGAATAAAATGAAAGGTCCGTGTGGACAATAAAAACTTTAACACAGAGGAAAGAACACAGAAAGACATCTGATGACGACGGATGTCGAAATATCGAAGTGAGTTCTGTAGTGTCTTTCTGTGTTCTTTTCTATGTGTTAAAGTGTATATATATATATATATTGTTGAAATGTACCGCAGCTTCGGCATTAACGACTTTCAAACTAAGATGTTTCAGTCTCCTGACAGTCTTACGAATATATATATGTAATATATATATATATATATATATATATATATATTCCCATTTCTTAAACACTCAACGTGCAATAGATATAATGATTCAATTGTGTTAATTTGTGCTTATATGTCAAAGATTTGTCCATCCCTGTTCTAAAATGTTTGATTTATATTTTTTTTTCTTTTTGTTTAGCCTCTATTTGGCACAAAGTAAAGAAGACGTTTGGAGTTGGTGTAGACGGTAACATGGTCGAGCACAAGAATCAGTTTACTGCTCTGGTCAAAGAACTGAAAGCTGCTGCCAGGACAGAAGGAAGGAGTGTGGCCGTGTCAGTGTTGCCCCACGTCAACATCTCTAGTCAGTGTTTACAAAAAAAAAAACATACTCTGACTCTGGTGTACTTACAAAGAATTGCATGCCTCAACAAATAACTATCAATAACTTAACTTGGAACATTTCATTTGAATACAGCCATATCAAACACAAAACACACACACACACACACACACACACACACATATAATATATATATATATATATGAACAAACCACAATAAGATAATGGAAAAAAAGACTAAGATCTTTTAACCGTAACAAGCGGTCTTCGTCAGAGTCAAAAACCCAACTAAAACACTAGATGTAGAAAACATCTGGTGATGTTTTTACCAGTGATGAAAAAATCACCAGATGTTTTCTGCATCTAGTGTTTCAGTTGGGTTTTTGACTCTGACGAAGACTGCTTGATACGGTTAAAAGATCTTAGTCTTGTTTCCGATATTCTTATTGTGGTTTGATCATTGATTTTTATTTCACGTGTTTATGTGAAATCTTTATATATATATATATATATATATATATATATATATATATCATACAGATAGACACAGGAATAACTCATTTCTATATTTCAATTATCGTCGTCATCAGGAGGCGAAGAGTCCCGCAGGAAGGCAGAGCGGCGACTCTTACATATGTGTGTGTGTGTGTGTGTGTGTGTGTGTGTGTGTGTGTTTGAGTCGCCGCTCTGCCATCCTGCGGGACTCTTCGCCTCCTGATGACGACGATAATTGAAATATAGAAGTGAGTTATTCCTGTGTCTATCTGTGTGCTATCTTTTTTAATTGATTATTCAATATTTCTTTGATTGGCATAATCATTGCCCCTTTAATACTCTCTTGATTATTCAATATTTCGTTGATTGCCATAATTTTTGCCCCTTGAAGACTATCTTCATTATTCAATATTTCCTTGATTGCCATAATCATTGCCCCTTTAATACTATCTTGATTATTCAATATTTCCTTGATTGCCATAATCATTGCCCCTTTAATACTATCTTGATTATTCAATATTTCCTTGATTGCCATAATTTTTGCCCCTTGAAGACTATCTTCATTATTCAATATTTCGTTGATTGCCATAATCTTTGCCCCTTTAATACTATCTTGATTATTCAATATTTCGTTAATTGCCGTATTCTGTACCCCTTTCAGACTACATTGAATATTCAATATTTCGTTTGAATTGCCAATATCACTGCCTGTTACAGACTACATCGACGTCAGGCAACTCAACCCTCACGTAGACCTCTTCAACCTTTGGACCGTGGACTTCAGAACACCTGAGAGAAGCCCCGAAAAGGCCGATTACTCAGCCCCTCTGCACTATGTCTACGACAGAAAACCATTCCAGAACGTCGACTGGGTTGTCAGTCACTGGCTCGAGAGTGGAGGCGATGGTAAACAAAAACATTTTCGAAAATTTAATATTTTTAACACAACTTCTTGGTACGTTTATATTAATAAGGCTACAAAAGTAACCACTTATGTAGTCAAACTGAAAGAGGTGTTTTAAAAAATACTATATGTGTAAAATTTATAAAAAAAACCAATATAATTAATATAAAAATAAAAAAATATTAAATAAGTAAAAATACGTAAAATATAAATAAATAGAGAATAAATGTTAGTATTGAAACTGGTTTATTTGAAGATTTGATCCAAAGAATTACCTACTGATCTACTATATACCTACTATATATATTGCCTACTTTGTATAAGTTAACGTTTTCCCAAAAATTTTTTGGTATTTTGGTATTAGTTTTGGTATTTAAGTAGGAAAATTACTTATGTTTGATGCACTTATATAACTTAAATAGATTTGCTTCAAAAAAAAAAAACCTTGAAAATACCAAAACAATATTTTTCGAAAGGTCAGCTTATAATTAATAATTAATTTTTTGGATCAAATCGTCAAAACATTTAGTTTGCATTGTAAGAATAAATGGTCGAGAAGCTATATCAATATAAATGTTTTAGAAGTTAAATTCTGAACTTACAAATGCCTCTACTAGATAGCGCAGGTGTCGTCAATCCTGTGCTATTTCAAAAACTATATATAAATTATTATTAAAAAAATATTTTAATATTTCATTAAATATAATAAAAATAATAATAGAAACATTTAAGATTTTTAAAAATAATTAGAAACACGTTTTAAGTATTGAAGTTAAACAAAGAGTTCAATAAAAGAAATATAGATGAAAAATTACTTTTTCAGATTAACGTGATAACAGTATCATCAGATAGCGAGATAGCGAGAGGTAGAGCATAAGATTTATTAATTTATAAAAAAAAAAATATTATTAAAAAAAACAAAAGTAGAATTAAGACAAATATAGAATTTAAATGTATAAATGTAATTATTGTATTTTATATTAGATAGTATTATAAGCTAGAATAATATATTGGATATAGATCTTAAATCGTAGATCAAATATTGTAATTAATAGTTTTAATTACTGTAATTTCACCATACCAGCTATTCCAGGGTTTGAGTTCGAATCCGGTTCACCATGGTTGATGGAAGGCTACCGTTTTCGATCGTTGTTTCATGAAGTATTAATTCTGTTAATAAAGTTGTTAATTCATATACTATGACAGGATGTTTTCAGTATTAACTCATGATGATCAGACATCTTCAGTACTTACTCATACTGATCGGCCATCGTCATCGCAAACTCATGTTGACTGGGCAACTTCAGTACTAACTCATCATGACTGGGTATCTTCAGGACTAAATCATCTTGACCGGGTATCTTCAGGACAAACTCATATTGACTGGGCAACTTCAGTACTACCTCATCATGACTGGGTATCTTCAGGACTAACTCATATTGACCGGCCAACTTCAGTACTAACTCATCATGACTGGGTATCTTCAGGACTAACTCATATTGACCGGCCAACTTCAGTACTAACTCATCATGACTGGGTATCTTCAGGACTAACTCATATTGACTGGACAACTTCAGTACTAACTCATCATGACTGGGTATCTTCAGTACTAAATCATCTTGACCGGGTATCTTCAGGACAAACTCATATTGACTGGGCAACTTCAGTACTAACTCATCATGACTGGGTATCTTCAGGACTTACTCATATTGACCGGGCAACTTCAGTACTAACTCATCATGACTGGGTATCTTCAGGACTAACTCATATTGACTGGACAACTTCATTACTAACTCATCATGACTGGGTATCTTCAGGACTAACTCATATTGACCGGCCAACTTCAGTACTAACTCATCATGACTGGGTATCTTCAGGACTAACTCATATTGACTGGACAACTTCAGTACTAACTCATCATGACTGGGTATCTTCAGGACTAACTCATATTGACCGGCCAACTTCAGTACTAACTCATCATGACTGGGTATCTTCAGTACTAAATCATCTTGACCGGGTATCTTCAGGACAAACTCATATTGACTGGGCAACTTCAGTACTAACTCATCATGACCGGGTATCTTCAGTACTAAATCATCTTGACCGGGTATCTTCAGGACAAACTCATATTGACTGGGCAACTTCAGTACTAACTCATCATGACTGGGTATCTTCAGGACTTACTCATATTGACCGGGCAACTTCAGTATTAACTCATCATGACCGGGTATCTTCAGTACTAAATCATCTTGATCGGGTATCTTCAGGACTAACTCATATTGACTGGGCAACTTCAGTACTAACTCATCATGACTGGGTATCTTCAGGACTTACTCATATTGACAGGGCAACTTCAGTATTAACTCATCATGACCGGGTATCTTCAGTACTAAATCATCTTGATCGGGTATCTTCAGGACTAACTCATATTGACCGGGCAACTTCAGTACTAACTCATTTTGACCATCATCCTCAGTATTAACTAATCTTGACAAGGTATCTTCAGGACTTACTCATATTGACCGGGCAACTTCAGTACAAACTCATGATGATCAGACATCTTCAGTACTTATTAATACTGATCGGTCATCGTCAACGCTAACTCATGTTGACCGAGTATCTTCAGTACTAACTCATGTTGACCAGCATCTTCAGTATTAACTCATGTTGACCAGCATCTTCAGTATTAGATTTTGATGCATGTGGTGCCTTCAGGTGGAGCATGTTGTTCTCTGACAATAAAAAAAAAATAAAAAAATAAATAAATAAAAAATCTTCAGTATTAACTAATCTTGACAAGGTATCTTCAGTACTAACTCATGATGATCAAACATCTTCAGTACTTCTTCATACTGATAGGCCATCGTCAGTGCTAACTCATGTTTACCGGGTATCTTCAGTACTAAATCATCTTCACTGGGTATCTTCATCGCTAACTCATGATGATTGGATCTTCAGTACTAACTCAAGTTGACCAGCAACTTCATTATTAACTAATCTTGACCGAGTATCTTTTGTACTAACTCACTTGACCGGGTATCTTAAGCACTAATTAATTTTGATAGGACATCTTCAGTATTAACTCAGGTTGAACAGAAATTTTCAGTACCTACTCATATTGACCAGCATCTTCAGTACTAACTCACTTGACCGGGTATGTTAAGTACTAATTCATGTTGACATGACATCTTCAACTCTAACTCATGGTGACTAGACATCTTCAGTACTAACTCCTGTTGGCAGGGCATCTTCAGTTAACTGATGTTACCCAGACATCTTCAGTACTAAATTCTTGTTGATCATCATCATCAGTACTAACTCATATTGCCCGGACACCTTCAGTACTAACTCTTGTTAATAGGGCATCTTCAGTACTAACTTATGTTGACCGTACATCTTCAGTACTAAACTGAGATTACACGGACATCTTCAGTAATAATACACCTATTGTTGTTTCAGCCGGTAAAGTAACCCTTGGTATCCCCACATACGGCAGGAGTTGGAAGATGACTGAAGATTCCCCTCAGAGTGGAGCACCTCCACTGGTAGTCGATGGCCCAGGCAAGAAAGGACCTTATACCAAGGAAGATGGTAAGGCTCAAGCTTATTTTATGAAAAACCACGAAATAAGAGTTTATACCATGGTATGTATACCTGACTTAACGATTGCAACATACATGCAATATTTAAAATAGTCGCAATCTAAAATGACAACATTGCTTCTCAAACAAAGAATTATATAAACTTTCTTAAATTATATAAGATTATCAACGAAAACAGACAGGCATAACTGAGAGATACGCATTCATTTATATATATATTTTATTTGTAGTAGCTCTCAGACGAGATAGTTTATGCCCTACGGCATTTTGTCTCATATACATGTCTTAGGTGTTGCTGATCTGAATACTGGGCGGTGACTGAGTGTCGGCTTGGCGAGTAGCTGGTGGTTGGTCACCTAGTAGCTGCAGTGTGCGTGAAACCCCCGTGTGTTGACGATTAATTAATGGGTTGTGCTTCATTATTTTCATGGCTTCATATATTTGCAGTCTGGCTGGATCATTAATTTGCTTTAAAATGATGGTGTTTTGTACAATGTCCTGGCGGGTGAGTTTTCTTCCATGTTCCTGGGAGGTGTGTGTTAACTCACCTGCCAGGACATTGTACAAAACACCATCATTTTAAAGCAAATTAATGATCTAGCCAGACTACAGATATATGAAGCCATGGAAATCATGGAACATAACCCATTAATTAATCGTTAACACACCGGGGTTTCACGCTCACTGCAGCTTGGTGTAATGTAAACACATGTTATGTGTGATTGTGTTCTAAATCTAATGTGTCTAAATCTAGATCTTGCCAAATAAATAATGTGTTTTAATAAATTAGGTATCTAAGAACACTTGGTATTTGTGGTTATGTTTCAGGTAAACTATTCTAATTCTAACCCTCAGTATAAATAATGTGTTTTAGTAAATTAGGTATCTAGGACGCTTTATATTTGTGGTTGCGTTTCAGGTAACTACTCTAATTCTAAACTTTGGTATAACTAATGTGTTTTAATAAATTAGGTATCTATGACACTTGGTATTTGTGGTTATGTTTCAGTTAAACTAGTTTAATTGTAACCGTTGGTATAAGTAATGTGATTTAGTAAATTAGATTAATAGGAACACTTGGTATGCGTAGTTGTGTTTCAGGTAAACTATTTTAATTCTAACCCTTGGTATAATTAATGTGTTTTAGTAGGAACACTTGGTATGTGTTTTAGGTAAACTAGTTTAATTCTAACCCTTGGTATAATTAATGTGTTTTAGTAGGGAACACTTAGTAGGTGTTTTAGGTAAACTAGTTTAATTGTAACCCTCGGTATAAATGATATGTTTTAGTAGGAACACTTGGTATGTGTTTCAGGTAAACTAGTTTAATTCTAACCCTAGGTATAATTAATGTGTTTTAGTAGGGAACACTTGGTATGTGTTTTAGGTAAACTAGTTTAATTCTAACCCTTGGTATAATTAATGTGTTTTAGTAGGAACACTTGGTATGTGTTTTAGGTAAACTAGTTTAATTCTAACCCTAGGTATGATTAATGTGTTTAGTAGGAACACTTGGTATGTGTTTTAGGTAAACTAGTTTAATTCTAACCCTTGGTATGATTAATGTGTTTTAGTAGGAACACTTGGTATGTGTTTTAGTAGGAACACTTGGTATGTGTTTATAGTAGGAACACTTGGTATGTGTTTTAGGTAAACTAGCCTACTACGAAGTATGCATCCACTTAGTGTCTCCCGCCAATCCATCAGCACCAGGCAAATCATTAAGACGTATCGTTGACAGTTCAAACAAACTAGGCACCTATGCCTACCGCACAGCCAACAGCGACAAGAAAGGAATCTGGGTTAGCTTTGAAGAACCCGACACAGCGGCATACAAGGCGAACTATGCCAAGAAAAGGAACCTCGGTGGTGTCAGCATTATAGACATGGGAATGGACGACCCTAAAGGCCTTTGCGATGGCTCCATGTTCCCCATAACAAGGGCTGCCAAACTCAACATGTAACCTCCTTTTTATTTACTCTATATATATATAAACATACATGCATTTATATATCATGTAAATAAAAAAAAAGCTTTTTCTTTCATTATTTATTATCCCCCTATTAAAAACAAAAGTGAAAAATTCTGGCGTGAAAAATATGAACCTCCCTTTTCCTAATGGTGATTTATGCAGTCTCGTACTATACGTGTACAATAAGTGTTCTTAAAATAATTTAATACTAGAAAGGCCGGTTTTTGGGGTTGAGGTTAGACGGTGGGGTAAAATATAGGTAAATAAAATGAGTATAAAAATTTTTTTACCAAAAATATATATAATTACTACTTGATATCGTTTTGTGTTTCAACTTATTATATTTTTGGGTTTTTATGTCAAAATATATTTAAGGATATTAATCCTTGAACACAGTGATATGTTTTAAGTTATCGTAATCTTGAAATTAAGCATATTATGACTAAATTATAATAATATTAATATAATTATTATTATAATTATATTGTAAAAAAAACTAAGGATATTACTACTTTAGTATCGTTCTGTGTTTCAAGTTATTATAGTTTTGGTTTTTATGTTTTATTCCAAAATATATTTAATGATATTAATTGAGCACAGATATATGTTTTGAGTTACAGTTATCTTGAAATTTGATCCCACAATTTAATTAAGGTTATTACTACTTGAGCATCGTTCTGTGTTTCAAGTTGTGTTTATTTTGGTATTTTATGCTAAAATATATTTAAGGATATTAATCCTTGAGCACAGGGGTATGTTTTAAGTTATCGTAATCTTGAAATTTGAAAACAAAAATTTAATTAAGGATATTACTACTTGAGCATCGTTCTGTGTTTTAAGTTATTATAGTTTTGGTTTTTATGTTTTATTCCAAAATATATTTAATGATATTAATTGAGCACAGAGATATGTTTTGAGTTACAGTAATCTTTAAATTTGATAAAAAAAATATAATTAAGGATATTACTGCTTGAAGATCGTTCTGTGTTTCAAGTTGTGTTTATTTTAGTATTTTATGCTAAAATATATTTAAGGATATTAATCCTTGAGCACAGGGGTATGTTTTAAGTTATCGTAATCTTGAAATTTGATACCACAATTTAATTAAGGTTATTACTATTTGAGCATCGTTCTGTGTTTCAAATTATTGTAGTTTGGGGTTTTTCTGTTAAAATATATTTAAGGATATTAATCCTTGAGCACAGGGGATATGTTTCAAGTTATTGTAATTTTGGAATTTGATACTAAAATACAATTAAAGATTAGTACTTGAGCACAAGTTTTATAATTCTGGTGTTTTGACCAAAAGAAGTTAATATATTATTATGTTTATTGAAAGCATGTTGTTATTAACTCTTATATACTGTGGCGTAGTAACTATTTTTGTCGCTAGGGGCGCTAGTAAGAGTTACCCTCTCCAACTCGCTGCGCCGTTAATAATCCTCATAAACTTCAAAAATCCCAGAAAGACTTCAAAATATTTATCTTCATTAAATTACAATCATGCATCCAATTTTAAGACTGCTGTTAATTGTCTTAAGACTTTTGTCTTATTACAATATTCGTAAAACGTATTCATTCAGTCTATACCAAAGAAAACAAAAAGATTTTTCAATTCAAATCAAAAAAAAAAAAAAGAATTGTTAAAGTAAATCAACTTGCTATTTTAACAATAGTATGTGCTCTTATTTGCAAAAATGAGTGTAAACCAATAAAAAAAATTTAATTAAAATTTTTTAATTCAAATCATAAAAAAAAATTGTTAAAGTAAATCAACTTGGCTAATTTAACAATAGTATGTGCTCTTATTTGCAAAAATGAGTGTAGAACCATAAAAAAATTTAATTAAAATTATTTAATTCAAATCATAAAAAAAAATTGTTAAAGTAAATCAACTTGGCTAATTTAACAATAGTATGTGCGCTTATTTGCAAAAATGAGTGTAGACCAATAAAAAAATTTAATTAAATTTTTTTAATTCAAATCATAAAAAAAATTGTTAAAGTAAATCAACTTGGCTAATTTAACAATAGTATGTGCGCTTATTTGCAAAAATGAGTGTAGACCAATAAAAAAATTTAATTAAAATTTTTTAATTCAAATCATAAAAAAAAATTGTTAAAGTAAATCAACTTGGCTAATTTAACAATAGTATGTGCGCTTATTTGCAAAAATGAGTGTAGACCAATAAATTTTTTTTATTTTTTTTTGCTATTAAATTAATAAAAATTATAAAAAAAAAGAAAATAATTTTTTTTTTTGATAACTGACAAACTGTTTGCAGTGATTTCCCAGATTTCCCTGGCTCTCCTAAGGGCTCCTATAATACTACTCAAACTATAGTGGCTCCAGGCAGACCAGGTTTCTACTGAAGTTCGTCAAATAGCTAACAACATTAAAACACTTATAAAAATCTTTTTTTCTTTTTTTTTAATAAAAATAAAAAAAAAATACCTAAATCATTTTTAACCTATTCCCTAAAATAAAAATTAATTGGTTTTTTTCCGTTACTTGATCATTATATATATATATATATATATATATATAAAGTTTTCACATAAACACGTGAAATAACAATGAATGATCAAACCACAATTTGAAATGGGAAAATCAAACTAAGATCTTTCAACCGTCACAAGCGGTCTTCGTCAGAGTCAAAAACCCAACTGTGACGAAGACCGCTTATTTTCACATAAACACGTGAAATAACAATGAATGATCAAACCACAATTTGAAATGGGAAAATCAAACTAAGATCTTTCAATCGTCACAAGCGGTCTTCGTCAGAGTCAAAAACCCAACTGTGACGAAGACCGCTTATTTTCACATAAACACGTGAAATAACAATCAATGATCAAACCACAATTTGAAATGGGAAAACCAGACTAAACCCAACTGAGTTGGGTTTTTGACTGTGACGAAGACCGCTTGTGACGGTTGAAAGATCATAGTCTTGTTTTCCATATATATAAAGATTTCACATAAACACGTGAAATAACACTCAATGTTCAAACCACAATAAGAAATGGGAAAACAAGACTAAGATCTTTCAACCGTAACAAGAGGTCTTCGTCAGAGTCAAAAACCCAACTGTTCGGTTTTTGACTCTGACGAAGACCGCTTGTTACGGTTGAAAGATCTTAGTCTTGTTTTCCCATTTCTTATTGTGGTTTGATCATTGATATATATATATATTGATAAAATTATCGACCCTGAAATAGAACAAAAATAAAGTTCATCAGGACTCGGTCAGTTCTTCAGGTTCAACTTTCTATTCTATTCTATTCTATTTCACGGTCGATACTTTTACTAAAGGCCTACGAAAAAGGTTTTAGATAAAAACCGAACGTTGGCAATGAGAGTTTAATTTGAACCAGAAGAACTGATCGAGTCCTGATATTCTTTAATTTTGTATATTAATATAATATATATATATATATATATATATATATATATATATATATATATTCTATGTTTTGTTATTGAGGGCTAGGTTAAATAAAAGAAAATAAACTCCTTCCTAGGCCGACGTTTCGATCTATTTGTACATCATCTTCAGGGCTAAAATTAGAGTAAGAACTATAATATATTTACCAAAACAATCTACAACTCCCATATTGTTTTGGTAAATGTATTATAGTTCTTACTCTAATTTTAGCCCTGAAGATGAGGTACAAATACATCGAAACGTCGGCCTAGGAATGAGCTTATTTTCTTTTATTTGACCTAGCTCTCTTTAACAAAACATACAATGGAATAGAACAGGTGAAGAACAATTTTTGGAGAGTATATATATATATTCATTAATTTTAGTGACACCAAATTCAGCTGATACCTGTTTTTTAACAAGTTTCTCAATTTTTTTAATAACACTCTCGTTAGTTCGTCTACACAATAAAGTTTTGCCGTATCATGAGTCATTGGACTCTCTTCCAAGATTAGCCAAACAAGTTGATTTTAAGATAGTCGTTTTCTAATCGTAATAACGTGGGTAATATGTTAATAAAAAACTCTCCCAGCGAATTGGAGTACGGTGGTATTTACAATACAACGTAAGTAGACAGGAAAAAAGTAGTGCCTTATTCTTGCATATAAAAAATGAAAATCATCATATTGATTGGACAGGAGCTAAATTTATTATATATGAAAAATCAATGTTGTTAAGAAATATTATTGAATCATCTCTAATTAAATTTAATAAATCAAATGTTATTAACATTAGTAAAGGTCTCTTCAAACTTGATACTTTCGTTACGAGGGCAATAGCCTCTTCTAAGATGGTTGACAGCTAGCGGATAGTTTTTTACTCTTTCTTACTGTACTCCTTTGTTTCCCCAAACATCCCTTTCTGGACATTAGTCCTTTCCTGCGCTTTCACATTTTAAAATACCATTCTTCCCTCCCACTCTTCTCAACCCCTCACCAGATGTTCTCCGCATCTAGTGTTTCAGTTGGGTTTTTGACTCTGACGAAGATCGCTTGTTACGATTGAAAGATTTAAGTCTTGTTTTCCTATTTCTTTTTGCGGTTTGATCATTATATATATATATAATCTAGGAGGTGTCAGAGCTTATTTTTTCTTCATTCTGATTCTTCCTACGACATTTTGTCTCATATACATATCTTAGGTGTTGCTGGTCTGAATATGTTGCTGGCGGTGACTGAGTGTCGGCTTGGCGAGTAGCTGGTGGTTGGTCACCTAGTAGCTGCAGTGTGCGTGAAACCCCCGTGTGTTGACGATTAATTAATGGGTTGTGCTTCATGATTTTCATGGCTTCATATATTTGCAGTCTGGCTGGATCATTAATTTTCTTTAAAATGATGGTGTTTTAAACAAGGTCCTGGCGGGTGAGTTTTCTTCCATGTTCCTCGGAGGTGTGTCTGGTGGCTCTGACTTGCAAGTCATGTCAGTCGTCGTGAGAGGTGGTCGATGTCATACCGATAGATTTGAATGTCTAGGATAAAATCTCCGTATTGCAAGTTATATTCGTAATGAATGCTTTTGCATCTCGGATGACTGCATCGGGTATTTTTCATTATCAAGTTAGCGTGGTTCTACTTTTATAAAAATATGGACTTGAAGACGTTCATTTCGTTATTACATTTAACATTCTGATAATTTGTTACAACACTCCTCTCATCCTTCTGATACAGCCTCTGTGTATTGATTCTTATAGTACACACCAGACACACTCCGAGGACATGGAAGAAAACTCACCGCAGGACCTTGTTTAAAACACCATCATTTAAAGAATTATGATCCAGCCAGACTGCAAATATATGAAGCCATGAAAATCATGAAGCCAACCATTAATTAATCGTCAACACACGGGGGTTTCACGCACACTGCAGCTACTAGGTGACCAACCACCAGCTACTCGCCAAGCCGACACTCAGTCACCGCCAGCAACATATTCAGACCAGCAACACCTAAGATATGTATATGAGACAAAATGTCGTAGGAAGAATCAGAATGAAGAAAAAATAAGCTCTGAGACCTCCTATATTATATAAAGAAGAGTAAATAAATAAACAAATATATATATATATATAGAGAGAGAGAGATTTCACATAAACACGTGAAATAATACTCAATTATCAAAGCACAATATGAAATGGGAAAACAAGACTAAGATCTTTCAACCGTAACAAGCGGTCAGTATTAGCTTGACAAGAAATAGTGGCAGACACGATATTGTAAATAGCAGCCGATTTGGAGCACAAACGAAAAACCTAACTAAGCCAGTTTTGGCATTTTCTGTTGCAATTCATTTGTTCAAATTGCTTTCCACATGTTGAGAAAAAAAACAGTACATTTAAGTTGCACAAAGCTGTAACTAAATGTTATGCAACAATATTACTAGCAATGTGATCCTAATCCTAACCAGCATTATTGTCCATAATGCACATAAATAAATGTTAAACTGAAAAAAGTTGTTAATGCTGCAAATACTTTCTTAAGTTATTTTCTTCTTCATAATGTATTTTCTAAAAGCAAAATTCATTTCATAAAGATTTTTATAATTGACTTATTCTTTTTTGCACTAATTATTAATATTAGGTTTAAAACAGAGAAAAAAGTGACTTACTGTTATTTATCGTTTGAACCGATCTCCTAGCGGGTGATAACGTTAGCCGTCTATATTTATCGAAAAATATATATAAAAAGCAATAGACAACAAAATTAACTTTCTCGATGTTAGTATAAACGTGTTAAATGACAAAATTCAAACTTCAGTATTCAAGAAAGAATCTAATACAACCTCCTACCTAAATGTCCGTAGCGAATGCCCTCAGAGCTACAAAGATGGAGCAATTAAAGCCTTAATACATAGAACATTTAAGATCGCATTAAATTGGGAAATATTTAACAGAGACATTAACAGAACGAAGCAAGCGTTTGTTAATAATGGTTATTCTAATGATAATTTTGATCGCATTTTGAAACAATACCTTCATGTAAGAAGAGAGAAGCTAATTAATGAAGATAGACAAATAATAGTGCATAAAGTTTATTATAAAAACCAGTATTCAGAACAATACAAGCTTGATGAGAGAATATTAAAAGAAAAAGACATTATAAGAAATAATGGTAGTTGCAAAAACGAGAATGAAAAAGTAACACTATAAAAGCCCACCTGTGAGTAGCCTGTTTATTAAAAATAATAACCAAGACAAAAGTTCGCATTTAAAGGAAAGAAATCTAGTGTACGAGTATAAATGT
>JAPFBL010001061.1:0-42500 GCA_026182355.1 Hermatobates lingyangjiaoensis | reverse complement strand
TTCGGAGGATGGTCTCCAGACTTCCTTCTCCTTACAGGGGAAAATCCCTGAAGCTCCATCGGTGGTATTTTGTCCTCTCCGGCAGAGCACTGCATACCGGAGTAAGGCTATATACTCAAGAGGGTCGCCTGGTACCCTTGAGGCTCCGTTTATAATACAGTAACCCCTGTATCATCCATCCTTCAGCACAGATCGCATAACACCTTAGATTGGGGCTGGGATAAAAGGAGGGGATTTGGGGATTAGGAAGGATGTGAAACGAAGGTGGTCAGGCCCAGCCCCTGATCACCTTCTTCTCCTCTTTCGTTTGTCCTTGCATATAGCAAGTTAACAAGGTAGCCTCGTGAAGGCCGAAAGTCAGAGTTGAGTGTTAGAGGCTATTAATAGCACTTAATCACTGTATGACCACTACTTAATCACTGTATGACTACTACTTAATCACTGTATGACCACTCCACCATAGTTTTCTATCTGTATATACTCATAAAACTCTGATGTTCTTGTTTTAATATTTGCAAACAGGTGAAAATTTAAATATCTATTAATTCCAGTTTATAACGAATTATTTAAATAAATTTTAAAGAACAGAGTGAGTATTATATTCACGAATACAGCGTTAAAAAGAAAGTAGAATGAAAAATAAATTCTCTCATTAAAATCATGTCAAATTATGACTCCAGATGTAAAATCTATTTATGTTATAGAATAAACGTAGTACAAGTACATATCAACAGGAGTCTAAGGTTACATATTGTGTAAAAGTAGCTAAATGTGTATATTCATAAAATATTTGAGTATAATTCATAAAATATTTGGAATTATAGAAATAAACTTCAAAATCAATCATTTCAAGCCAAAATTACATTCAAGTATAATTTGTTTTTGTAATAACTCTAAGAATAAGTAACTACACATTGAAGATAAAGATTTATAATTACCATAAAAATAATAATCATTCTGAATATTGCAATATCATCATAATTAAAGAAACGTCCTCTTATAGTAAAGCTAAAACTATTTACGAAGTTTTCATCATGTTGTAAAATGATTCTTGCCATATTTGAAAGAAATCATTTATTTAAATTGATTATTAGTGATTTTGGTAATAAATTTAATTATAGTAAAGTTGTTGTTTTTTTTTTAAAAGAAATGACTAGACAAATTAAGTTTTTTTTTTTATTTAATTGATCAAACAAAACTGTCATCCATTAAACACCATTGTTCCCACAGTAGATGTTACGTTTGGAAGTAGTTTTAAATAAAGTTTCAATAATTTAGAAGATTATTCGTTCAACTTGATATTTCATGGAATGATAACTTCGAATAGTAAGTACGATTTTCGTTTCAATTTATTTTTGCAGTATAATAACTAATTAAATAGTTCAATATTAATGCTATATGAAAATAATTAGTAAGTTAATTAATAATTACCTTCAATGAATATGGCGGATTGAATTATCATCCTTTTTTATTGTTTTACTAAATATAATCTGTTCATTAAACATGATGTTAAAAAGAAAATAAAATGCTTATTAATGAATAATGCTTGAAGTATAATTATGTACTTTATAAACAGTACATATTTGTCACAGTATATTCTACATACAAATTAGACTTATTTTAATTAGAATCACATTGTAGATTTCCTTAGTTACTTTAAAATGTTGCCTAATTTCTTGACTTTATACAATTACTGTAATTTAAAATGAATGAAGTAACAGTACTGCTATTTAACTTATTAAAATGAATGATGAAAGTTATACTTCTTATAATTTAGAAGCATCGACTAAACAAAATATGTTTGATACAAAACTTTATAAAGTTGTACATATTTATACTTCATAAATAGTACAGAATTAAGCATTGTATATTGCATATAAGAAGCATATTGTAACTTAATGTCCTAAAACTTGGGTTAATATTAATCAAAGGTTTATTGTAAATTAAGGAAAGTGCACTTAACTGAGTTATTAAGTAGTGAATTTTATACTGCAATTGAAATTTAAAATAAGAAAGACATTTTATTTTCTAAAAGGTGTTGAGACGTTTATTAATGTTCAAGATTGTTTTGAAATCCTAGCATTAATTAGGTTTTTATAATTTTATATTGACCGTATTGATATTTCTGCAATTTATTGATTTAACTTATTATATTCATTCATTATGTCTTTATTTGTAAAACAAACTTTATGAACGTTTGTAAGTAAATTGCTATAATTTATGATTTAAATCTTAATGTTTAAATTAATTTATTGTGGTGGTGAATTTCATAAATTATGTCTCCACACAAAAAAAGAGTTTAATATCAAAACTAACAATTTCTTTTCTAACAGTTGGTGTTCTTCTTCAGGTTTACATCTAAAAAAAATACATTTCTAAGAACTTTAAGTGTTTAAAACGCATTGTTAGTTTTGATATTACACTCTTTTTAGTGGAAAGAAGTACTTTTTAAATTAATAATGCTTTATTATTAATTTTTCAACATACTTATCATTTACATGATAAAATTCCCCATCATGATGAAATACCACATTATAACAGATGACACAAGTAATGAATTAATTTATTGTATATAAAGTTTACTAGTGTCCACTCCAAAGTTTCTTTCAACAGCTTTAACTATTGGTTATATTTTCATTGCAACTATTATAATGCTTCTGGTCACATTCAAATAAATCAATTAAACTATAAACTGATATTTTGTTCCCTAGAAGGAAAACCATTTGTGTTATCTTTTTATTTTGAAGCTTTAAAAACTTCTAATCAAGAAATACAAATATTTTGATAAAATCTATGACTATTTATTAATATTCTCTTTATAATTTGCAAAAATTAAGACAGCCACATTCGAATAATCAATTAATTAAGTTGTTTATTAATATGTTTGATAATATATTTACTTATCAAACAACAAGTAATTGTAAATGTAGATTAATCCAGTTTTTTTATGTTGTGCACAAATTATACTTTGTGTAATATTTCTGTTAGTAGTCAGTCCTTCATTTAAACAGATGATATCTATAGTATAATCTATATACCTATAAAACTTTGAAGTTGTTGTTTGAATATCTGCATACAAGTGAAAATTGGAATACTTGTTAATTCAAGTTTATTATGAATTATTTAAATGAATATTAAAGAAAACAGTTTGTAATATATTACTTTACAAATTAATGGAATTCAAAAGAAACGAGAATGAAAAATAAATTATTCTCTCAACATAAGTCAAGTAAAATTAATGACTTGAGATGTAAAATTTATTTATCTTATTGAATAAACCTGACAAATTTTTCTTCAAAAGATCTCAGTTCCATTTTAGATGATGTTTTTTTTATTTCATGTATTTACTGTTAATTCTTGTTATACATATACATGAAACAAATTTTATTAATCAAGAATCAGTTAGTTTTCCAAATTCAAGTGAAACTTTCAAAGCAAACATTTTGATTTGACAATCATATTTATAACTTAGGCAATAAACAGATGTATGCAATTCCCATAATTTATATAATAAACTATTACATTAGAGGTTTAAAATGAATAATTTTAGGAATATAGTCTTAACAAAATGATTTAATGATTAAAATCATTAAATCTCTCTCTCCCTCTCTCTTACTCTCTCTCCTGTCTCTCTTACTCTCTCTCTCCTCTCTCTCTTACTCTCTCACCTCTCTCTCTTTCTCACTCTCTCCCTTCTGAATGGTATAAACATCGCGTTTCGAACACGTAGTGTTCTTCCTCAGACATTAACTAAAAAATACAATGACACCGAAAAATACTGTAGAATACTTTATACTACACTGAGGAAGTACTTTATACTTAATGCCTGGAGAAGAATAGTATGTGTTCGAAACGCATTGTGTATACCATTAATTTTTTATATGTGGAGACCATTTCATTACCTTTTTAGCCTATAATTTACTAAAAAAAAAATGATTTTTAGTAAATCCAAGTTTCCAATATTAGAATAAATATCATTATAGTTTCATTAATATCTGAAACCAAGTATTATTATTTTTTTCGCAAAATCCAAATTTAGTATTTTTAGATAAATATAAACTTTAACACAAAAAAATTTTTTTTGGTAAATCCAAATTTTGTATATTGGGATAAACATCATTTTAGTTTGATTAAAATGTAAAACCAAATATTAGTTTTTCTTTTTTTTTTGTAAAATCCAAAATTTAGGATTTTTAGGCAAATATATGTGTTAAAAAAAATTTTTTTATTTTTGAAAATCTAAATTTCCTATATTGGAATAAATATTATTGTTTGCTAAATTTAAAAAAGTAGATGATTAGAATTTTAAAACAGATTATTTCTCGTTTTTTGGAAAGTCAAGGATCTTAATTTGGAATAAATACAAAATTAAATTGATTACTACCTTTCATGCAATATAAATGTTACATAAAAATAATAAATTTTTTTTCAGATCCAAATTTCGTATATTTACATGAATATCATTGTAGCTTGACAAATATTATTTTTTTTGTGTAAAATTTAAATTTAGTATTTTTAAATAAATATAAACGTCACCCAAAACTTTTATATTTTTGTTTTTTGAATATCCAAATTTCAATCATTGGGATGAATAGTTTTTTGTAGTTTGATTGAAATATTTAAACCAAATATTTAAATATGTTTATTAAGAAAATATTTTTTTTTCTTCGTAAAATCAACATTTTTTAAATTTAGATAATATAAATGTTACAACAAGAATATTTTTTTTGCAAATCCAAATTTCGTATATTAGGATGAATCTCATTGCAATTTGATTAATATGTAAAACCAAATATAATTTTTTTTTCTAAATTCAAAATTTAGTATTTTTAAATAAATATAACTTTAAACTTTAACAAAAATTCTTAATTAAATTTTTTTCTTTAAAAAACTTTAAAATTTTTTCTCTGTAAAATTTCCAAATTTCGTAGATTGGAATTAATATCATTTTTGTTTTATTAATATCTGAAACCAAGTATTATTATTTTTTTTCGTAAACTCCAAATTTAGTATTTTCAGATAAATATAAACTTTAAAACAAAAATTTTTTTTTTGCAAAATCCAAAATTTCGTAGATTGGAATTAATATCATTATAGTTTTATTAATATCTGAAACCAAGTATTATTATTTTTTTTCGTGAAATCCAAATTTAGTATTTTTAGATAAATATAATACTTTAACCAAAGATTTTTTATTTTATCGTTAAATCTAAATTTCATATTCTGAATAAATATAAATACATATAGATTGATTAATATCTTAAAGAAGAATTTTTTTCAAAAGGCCATTGTTTGGTATTTTAATTTAAATACACTTGTAGATTACACAGTATCGACTACTATAGTAATACGATTCACAGTATCGACTACTATAGTATTACGATTCACAGTATCGACTACTAGTAATACGATTCACAGTATCGACTACTATAGTAATACGATTTACAGTATCGACTACTATAGTAATACGATTTACAGTATCGACTACTATAGTAATACGATTCACAGTATCGTATCTACAGATTATAATATAATACAAGGCCTTGTTTGATTGTGAATGGCACAACGCGGGAAACAGTTTCCACTGCCCTCGTAACCGACGTTTCGTATATATACATCCTCTTCATCCGTTTCCTTCTTACATCCATCCTTTTCAAAGCTTTCAACTACAGGACATTGATTCATTTCCTTTATTTTTTTCTTTCTAATACAGTTACATATTACTTTATTGAATTAATTAGCAGTGATCTAGATTATATAAAAAGAAACATTATATTATTAGATTTAGTTGCTTTTTATGTCGATAGCATGTATAAATATGGAATAATTAACTTCTGTGTATATATACTATATATATAGACTCTATCTCTATTTCTCTCTCAATCTCTCTCTCTCTCTCTCTCTCTCTTCTATATATATATATATATATATATATTCACTGATAAAACGAAATACGATCCAAACTGGACACAATACGAGTTCGAGATTAACAAAGAGCAACACACAAAGTAGGGAAACACACTTACAGACTCAAATTTTTGGGTAATCCGTCTTCAGGAGAAAAGAGAATGGGAGACCAAGCACGTTGTAGGCGCAACGGCAAGTAACCCATGTAACGGGGTTACTTGCCGTTGCGCCTACAACGTGCTTGGTCTCCCATTCTCTTTTCTCCTGAAGACGGATTACCCGAAAATTTGAGTCTGTAAGTGTGTTTCCCTACTTTGTGTGTTGCTCTTTGTTAATCTCGAACTCGTATATATATTATATATATATATAAATATAAATATATATAATATATATTATATATATATGATCTACCCACAATAAGAAATGGGAAAACAAGACTAAGATCTTTCAACCGTAACAAGCGGTCTTCGTCAGAGTCAAAACCCAACTGATCTTAGTCTTGTTTTCCCATTTCTTATTGTGGTTTGATCATTGATTGTTATTTCACGTGTTTATGTGAAATCTTTTTATATATATATATTTATAATATATAAACACATGTGTGTTGTGCGTGTGTGTGTGTGTGTATACTATGTATATATAAAGATTTAAGATAAACACATGAAACAACAATCAATGATCAAACCACAATGAGAAATGGGAAAATAAGAATAAGATCTTTCAACCGTAACAAGCGGTCTTCGTCAGAGTCAAAGACCCAATTGAGTTGAAAACCCAACTGAGTCAAAAAACTCGGTTTTTCTACCGTAACAAGCGATCTTCGTCAGAGTCAAAAACCCATCTCCAACTCAGGTTTTTGACCCTGACGAAGACCGCTTGTTGTGGTTGAAAGATTTTAGTCTTTTTTTTTTCTAATTTCATATTGGGGTTTTTTTTTTATCATTGATTGTTATTTCTCGTGTTTCTTGTAAAATCTTGTTATATAGACTACATATATTTATACATATATATATATATAATTAAATTTTTTCAAATTTCTTTATGAATGATTTTTCGATTTAGCTTCTCAAGTTTTCTGATCTCACACTTCCATTCATTTGGTAATATTTGTAATAAATCACTAAAAGATTTCCTTGTAAAGTCAATGTAATATTTAGTTGTTATACTTTTAAACATTTAAATCCTACGTATTAATGAAGATCTGCTACCTAATTAGCACGTAAAATAACAATCAATGATCAAATCACAATATGAAATGAGAAAAAAAAGACTAAGATCTTTCAACCACTATTTAAATTTTTCCGTTTCAAAATTGTATTTACTTCTGTAAGTTCCTTCACTAATCTATTGTCAAAATTTTTATTGTATTTTATTATTTGTAATTTTTTGGGGGTTTTTATGTTTGTTTGATTTTTGAATAGTTGTATTATTACTCATATTTCCTTAATTTTATAAACCCCTGAAGAAGGTTTTTGAATAAAAATCAAAACTTGAGCAATGAGAGTAATTTGAATCAGAAGAACTGAACGTGTTCTGATACAAAATTTATCTAACAATGTTTGTACGTTTATATGAAAACAGGGTTTGTACAAAACGATAGTAAGTAAATACATAAAACTAAAACAGACGGAAAGGGTACAAATTAAACAGACCTTCATAAGTTTATATATATATATTTACATAAAATCACATTAGCATTAATATATCATTTAATAATAAAAAAAAACCTAATTACATATATATATTTATAACTTAAATTAATAACAAAAGCATTAAAACATATCAATCTTGAGATGCAAGAAAAGGAAACAAAAAGTTCTAGTTAGATTTAAAATCGAATCACAGAATGTTTAATTTATAAGTTTTTCTTCATTGTAGTTTTTTTAATTTTTTTTTTTAAAAAAACAACAAAAGTTCATCTATTTGAAAATGTTTTTATTATAAATGATTCACTTGGTATCGGACCGGGTCGGGAGCGACGGCTAAACGTCCTATCGGATATATATATATTATATATATATATATACACTTTATCGTTGGAAATACGATCCAAAACGGACAAAAATAGTTCAATATAGATAAAGAAACATAGAGAAGTCAAAAGAACACATTTACAGTCTCTAATTTTTGGTTTGAACCGTCTTCAGGAGAGATAAGAGAGGGAAACCAAGCGCACTGGTTCAGGGTTTCCAACAGTCTCTGAACCAGTGCGCTTGGTTTCCCTCTCCTATCTCTCCTGAAGACGGTTCAAACCGAAAATTAGAGGCTGTAAGTGTGTTCTTTTGATTTCTCTATGTTTCTTTGTCTATATTGAACTATATATACATATATATAGGTGTGTTCTCTAATCGGTGTTCGGTCAATTTTCCAGGATAAAAAATCAAACTCTCGTTGCCAACGTTTCGGTTTTATTTAAAACCTTTTTCATAGGCATTTTCTCCATACACTCTTCTTATATCCAGGATAAAAAAATCAAACTTTCGTTGCCAACGTTTCGGTTTTCTTTAAAACCTTTTTCATAGGCATCTTCTTATAAGAATATATAAGAAGAGTGTATGGAGAAGATGCCTATTAAAAAGGTTTTAAATAAAACCGAAACGTTGGCAACGAGAGTTTGATTTTTTATCCTGGAAAATTGACCGAACCCCGATTAGAGAACACATCTATTCTATCTAACGGTCGATATATATATGTATGTGTGTATTAATGAATTTCTCGCCTATTTCCAATCTGGTTAGTTTTTTGGAAAGATTTTCCAATTTTTTGATGGATTTCCTTGTCGTAGGAGATAGCGTATGTAAGAGCTGTCCAAAATTCATTTTATTCACTTATTTTACACTAATGCTTACTATCAACGATTTACGATTACACTTAACTATATAAAACGACATGTTTCGGTCCTTCAGAAGACCATCATCAGGATTATATATATATATATATATATATATAATATATAAAAAGATTTCACATAAACACGTGAAACAACAATCAATGATCAAACCACAATAAGAAATGGGAAAACAAGACTAAGATCTTTCAACCGTAACAAGCGGTCTTCGTCAGATAAGAGAGGGAAACCAAGCACACTGGTTCAGGGTTTCCAACCGTCTCTGATCCAGTGCGCTTGGTTTCCCTCTCTTATCTCTCCTGAAGACGGTTCAAACCAAAAATTAGAGACTGTAAGTGTGTTCTTTTGATTTCTCTATGTTTCTTTGTCTATATTGAACTATATATACATATATATAGGTGTGTTCTCTAATCGGTGTTCGGTCAATTTTCCAGGATAAAAAATCAAACTCTCATTGCCAACGTTTGGGTTTTATTTAAAACCTTTTTCATAGGCATTTTCTCCATACACTCTTCTTATATCCAGGATAAAAAAATCAAACTTTCGTTGCCAACGTTTCGGTTTTCTTTAAAACCTTTTTCATAGGCATCTTCTTATAAGAATATATAAGAAGAGTGTATGGAGAAGATGCCTATTAAAAAGGTTTTAAATAAAACCGAAACGTTGGCAACGAGAGTTTGATTTTTTATCCTCGAAAATTGACCGAACCCGATTAGGGAACACACTTATTCTATCTAACGGTCGATATATTATTGAATCTGTATATTATATATATATATATATATTATATATATATATATATATATAAATATATATTATATAAAAAGATTTCACATAAACACGTGAAACAACAATCAATGATCAAACCACAATAAGAAATGGGAAAACAAGACTAAGATCTTTCAACCGTAACAAGCGGTCTTCGTCAGAGTCAAAAACCCAGTTGGGTTTTTGACTCTGACGAAGACCGCTTGTTACGGTTGAAAGGTCTTAGTCTTGTTTTCCCATTTCTTATTGTGGTTTGATCATTGATATATATATATATATATATATATATCAATATAATATATATTATATTATATATGGATAAAGAACTATAAATGAACAAAATAACCGAGTAGTGTCCTAGAGAAGCTAGAACAAAATTGAGAAGACAAAGAAGAAGATGGGAAGATAGATTTAATGAGAAGCGGAACGAACGTGGTTCTGAGACTCTCTAGAAAGAAGAAAATGACTGGAGATGGGAGACCTATGCCCAGAAGTGAGCCTAGTATCAGAATCGAAAAGAAGGACCTATTGATACACACACAAGTTTAAAAAAATAAATATATTTTTCTTTACTATAAGTAAAGTATAGTGATCGTGAAAAAATTCGATCTCGAGATTTTGACGGAATTACATGTTTTGAGGTCCCAGAAGTCGTTTTATGAAGTTTTTACGATGATGTCTGTTGTGTTGGTGTGTGGGTGGGTGGGTGGGTGCGTGTGTGAGCATTGCTTGTTACCACGCTACGGTCCAGAATCTTTAGATGGATCAAGTTGATATTTTACACAAAAATGGGCCCCATTTAGACAAAGATCCCTATTGTTTGGGAAGAATTATGCATGATGGGAAAGTCACTTTTTTTGCCAAAAACCGTTTTTTTTTAAACATTTATTTCTCCTAAACTGATAACCCTAGAGTTTTGAGATTTTGACATTATCTTTGAGGTTACAAATGGAACAAACGAAAAATATATTCAAAATTTTATATCAACAGGAAATATTTTTTTTTCAATAAAATGTACAAATTTTGACTTATAAATCAATCTCAAACCTTGTGAGAGCGATACAAGCCATACTGTTTGACGGACAAGAATGAAACTATGCCTATAAATAGAACATTATATGGACAATGAGTTGAGATATTTTTTTCTAAAATTACATTCGCTAAAGGGGCGTTAGAGTACGATTTGTGTTTTCAGAAAATGTTTTTTTGACGCTAAACGGCTCGTTAAAAAATTATGAAAATTTGACCAAAAATGGAACAAAAAATTAGCAATTCATAAAAAAAAATCATGAAGTTTCAATTACGGAAAAGAGCAATAACGATATAAGAACTCTTTGTTTATCCTAGACTAAGAGATCACCTGCTATACTTGTCGAATTTTTTGTATTTTTTTACATTGTTTACATTGACTTAGAAATTTTTTGAGCAAATCCACTGAGATAAAATTGATGTTTCTAATGGAAAAATGAAAATATATTATTGACTTATAAGAGATGTAAGAGGAATAATATTGTGCAGGTAAATGATAACACTCATTAGAAAAAAATTCGTATATATGTTATTTGACAAAGGGGAAGGAAAATGATCTTATTAAATACTAAGAAGCCATAAAATTCCCAGTATAATAATTCTGTTAAAAACCAAAATGTAAAAGATAATTCAAAATATAAATCTTTCGTTTAGAGATTAATAACTGTAATTATCGTACATCTTTAATTAACAAATCACCTTAAAACAACATTTTCTTCGCTGTTTAAGATGTTTTTCAGAGAAAAAAAGGGTATTTTACTGTTTTAAATTTGAAAATTTTACAATAATATTCAATGTAGAAGGATGTTAAGTAAACGATGTAAGAAATCTACTGGCTATTTGAACAATAGCCATGTTCTCTTGTAGGAGAATAAATCGTTTCAAGAAATGTTCATTTTGGTTTTTCAAAAATGATATTACTGCTGTAGTTATACTAATGAAATTATTTGCAAATAATAATTTATTTGTGATGTACAAAAATAAGCTTATAAATTGATATGTCCTTCAATCACTATCTGTACTACCTCAGGAATGATAGGCTAATAATTATATCCCATTTAGATATTTATGTTATGCTTAAATGATACGTTATGTTTTATATACTCAAGAAATTTGACATTGAGTTACTTATAGTAAAGTAGAGTGTAGGCCACTCCAGATTTTTTTATTTACAAGTAGTGATTTATATTTTTTGGAAATAAACGGCTACTATTATTATTATTATTATTTTTAATTGTAGGCTTTAAAAACTACAAATATTTCAGGAAGTAAAATATCTTTGAAAAAAATTATTATATCTTTATTATTAAGTATAATAAAAAATAATTATCATAAAAAAAAATTCTGAGGAACAAACTAGATGAAAAAATAGTTTTTGAAAAGTTTTTTATTTAAATGGGAAATTCTAAATGGATGTATTGGCAGCCTTGAATGGTCTCGCTATAGGAAGTGTTGGTTGCAGTCAGTCAGGGCTGCCACACAAACAGACCTGCTCTCAGTCGCTAGGGAAAGTCCCCTTTCAACGCTTCTATTATCTATACCCCTGTCACAGTTACACTGATTCTTCTCTTATTTTTTATCAATAAATTTCAGTATAAAATTGTTTTTACTTTATAAATAAAAAAAAAAATTAATTCCAAATAAAATTTGTGAAACTTAAAAAATATCTTAAGTGCTTTAAACTCAATGTCATTCTGGATTTCAAATCAAAAAGTATTTTTCAACAATTATCATCATTAGAAGGATCAACATTAAATTGTATAGGCACAATTTTTCTATAAAATTTTGAATAAGTGGTTTTAGAATAAAGACTCATAAAGGTTATTCAAAAAGATTTTGAAACTATCAAATTGACCCAATCCCGATTACATAATTATCTATTATTTAATATTATCTATTATTTATCTAGTATTAATTATCTATTATTTAAATTATCGATTATTTAAGTATCTATTATTCATATTACTGGATTTTATTTTGTTTCAGCTATTTTCCCCTTATTTTTTTCATTATTATCTGTTAAGTTTTTATTATTTATATTTCCTAATTTTCTTCATTTTCACTTTCTATTTTTTAGCTTATTCTTAGTTAATTTCTCTTACCTCACTTGAACCGGGCACGCATTTGACAATACTGTTGGTCTCCAACCGTCGCTTCACAAGTGCGCTTAGTGTCCCTTTCTCAACTCTCCTGATGACGGTTGAACCGAAAATTAGAGACAGTAAGTGTGTTTGTTCCTTAGTTCTGGGTTTGTGATTCATCGTGAAATGTCTGTTGTCCTTTTGGATCGTTTTCCTGTTTACTATATATATATGTCATTGAATTGTTTGCCTATCTTTATCTTCTTATATTTCCTAGATACTTTTTCCAGTCTTCTTATTAAGGACTTCCATTGACAGGGAAGAACATAAACCCTGTCAATGGAAGTCCTTAATAAGAAGACTGGAAAAAGTATCTAGGAAATATGAGAAGATAAAGATAGGCAAACAATTTGATGAAATATGTTTAAAAGAAGGCCTGCTCCCTAAGTACACAAATATATATATATATATATATTGTTATAAGTATCCAACGTGGAATAGAAACAAAACTATAGTTTAACAGGACTTGGTCAGTTTAACTGACCAAGTCCTGACAAATTTAGTTTTGTATATATATAGCTTCTGAGGATGATTCAACGCTGCGTATTGCAAGATTAACACGACATACTCTACAGGAAGTATTTATTGACAGTTTGATGAACTTTTGTCGTTTTCTTTATATATATATATATATATTCAACTCTGTCCTAAATCCCCCCCCCCCCCCTATCATTTCACAAGCTATCTCTTATTTCTCCTTGTCAACCTTTTCCAGAACCCTTTACTTTCCTCTTCATCAGTACTAGTTGGTGAACTCCCTACACCACTATCTCTGTCATCATCACGATGATGATGGTCTTTACTTGACCATTCTTTTGTTTGTTGTTGCTGCTGTTGCTGTTGTTGTTGTTGTTGCCCAGTTCCCCCACCACCACCACCACCGCCTCCTTGTCCTCGAAGGAATTCCAAGAATGATCCGTTGTTTTTCTTATTTCTTCTCCCTCCGCCATAACTTAATGATTCTAATCGTAATTCAGCTCCTAATTTCTCTCTAGGAACATTCTCTACTTTGAATTCTGTTGGATCTTCAACCCACGCTTGTTGTAGTTCTCGCATTATTTTTTTTCTAAAAAAAAAACAAACAAACATACAACAAATAAATATATG
The DNA here is from genome assembly GCA_026182355.1 of Hermatobates lingyangjiaoensis. NCBI lineage: Eukaryota > Metazoa > Arthropoda > Insecta > Hemiptera > Hermatobatidae > Hermatobates > Hermatobates lingyangjiaoensis. The sequence continues at coordinate 28,700 of JAPFBL010001061.1, read as the reverse complement.
TATATTTGATTGGCTATTTTTGACCAAATTCTTGTTGCTTTTCCTCTTTAGATTCTAATGTTTCCGGCTCTAACAAGAGCCCTTACTAACGTCCGGGACCTTTTTTACACCAGAATACAATTTGGTCAAAAATAGCCAATCATATTCGAACCACTCATGTAGAATTCAATATATATATATATATATATAATTTATATTCAGGTAACTCACCACAAATGAAAGAAGATAGTCGCTCTGAGTCCTTTCGTTTTCTCGTCGTCAGAAAGCAAGTGAATACAAGTTGTAGACAGGTTATGAATTTTGATTTAAAGTTGGATTAAGATTGGCATCATTGACAGTATTTTTCTCTATTACAGTCGAAATAGTCTTGATTTGTTTAACGATTCGTTCAATTAGAAATTCATCTAATTTAAAAAGGCCTGGACTAGTGTTGACTAAGCTCTTAGAAAAGCCTTTTATGAGGGCGCAAATGTTGTTTGTTGTGTTCACTTTTATGAATGTTGTATTCACTTGCTCTCTGACGACGTGAAAACGAAAGGCCTCAGAGCGACTATCTTCTTTCATTTGTGGTAAGTTACCTGAATATTTATATCACGTGTTATTGTGACAATTTTGTTATATATATATATATATATATATCACTTAAAATTCTAAAAAACAATCCAAACTGGACGCAAATCAGCTCAAAAACGAAGAAAAGCAACACACAGAGAAAGAGACACACTTACAAACTCAAATTTTCGTATGATCCTTCTTCAGGAGAAAAGAGAAAGGGAGACTCTAGGGAAGCGTCCCTTCCCATGTTTTCAGGGTTTCCTGTCGTTGTGTTTCCGGCGTGCTTGATCGTCCATTCTCTTTTCTCCTGAAGACGGATCATCCGACAATTTGAGTTTGTAAGTGTGTGTCTTTCTCTGTGTGTTGCTTGTCTTCGTTTTTGATCTGATATATATAAACATATGTATATATATATATATATATATATATATATAAATTGTGTATGATGGCAGCAGGTCTTCTCTCAAACAGGTATTATTATAGTTGGAAGCCAACTTTTATAGTTTTAGATTAAACTTTTAAAGTGTTTGGCATTCTACTTCATTTCTTTCATGTCGTTACCAGAACTCCTATGGAAAATATCCGAAAATTACGGCAAACTAGAAAGGAACCTAGAGAACATCAGCAAGAATTGATCAACGCAGAAGCTTTGCCAACTTTAATAATATATATATATATATATATATATATATATATATATATATATATATATGATATAATTTTTTTGAGCGTTGAGGTCTAATGATTTGAAACTAGTCCTTTTGCCAACGTTTCGGCATATATGTATGTCATCTTCAGGGCTGGGGAATCTGTTACTGTTGCAGCATACCTTCCTTTACTAAATTACATGATTAACACATGCAGGCTACTGTCTGTGTTTGTTTGGAGGTTTCTTTACAGACCCCACGAAACCCTGAACCCGCGAATATATATATATATAACAAATTCAATAATACATCAACTGTTGGATAGAATAGGTGTATAATGTAATCGGGATTCGGTCAATTTTCCAGGATCAAAAACAAACTCTCAATGCCGACGTTTCGGTTTTATTTAAAACCTTTTTCATAGGCCTACAAACAAAGGATGGCAAGAAATGGTCCAAGTTTTTGACCAGTTAAGATGTTAGTTCACTAACTATCTATTGTTACTTCATTTTATATAATGTAAATTTAATCATTTTTCTAATTCAAAAATTCTGACTTCTGTAAGTTCATAAAAATGTGTATTGCTTTTCTATTACTTCTACTTGTATATATATTTTTGTTTTTTCACAACTGTAATATTCCATTTTGATGTTAGTTATATGTTGATGTTTATATATGATTTCTTGTCATCCTTTGTTTGTAGGCCTATGAAAAAGGTTTTAAATAAAACCGAAACGTCGGCATTGAGAGTTTGATTTTGATCCTGAAAAATTGACCGAATCCCGATTACATTATATACCTATATATATATATATTACCAAAGCGGATTAGAAGAAAAAAAAATTTAACACTAAAAGAACATTACCAGATAAATCAAGCTTTCGACCTCACTAGTCATCGTCAGGGTTAACGAAATAGAATATCTCAATAAAATATACTAATAGTAATAAACAAACAAAAAGAATATAATTAAAGAAGTCACAATACACAAGCGCTCCTAGCGCTCTGTAGGTAAACTAACAGTACAATTTTTTATTATTTTTAAATTTCTAATTATTATTCCTAGGACTTGTGATTACCAGCATGTCATTAATTTTAGAATATCACAATAATAAATATTAATAGTAATAAAGAAACAAAAAAAATTTAATTTAAGAAACAATAATACAGATAGCTCAATGATAACTGTGATAAAAGAACAAACAGAAGCGCTCCTAGCGCCCTGTAGGTAAACTAACAGTATTATTTTTATTAATTTTAAATCTCTGATTAATATCCCAGCACTGGGGATTATGAGTATGCCATTAATTTGACTATTCAAAGGAAAGTCATTTGTCTTTGACATGCAATGCCTCTACTATTTGTAAATGGAGGGGTTTATTATTAATTTCAAGTACTATAGTTCCTTCCACCGGTATTTCTCTCGTTAGACGGTGCCACGGTCAAAACCTCCGATCTACTAGAGACCATAATCAAGCCACTCGTCCACCCAGAATCTTATATAATAATATATATGAACAAACCACAATAAGAAAATGGGAAAGCAAGACTAAGATCTTTCAACCATAACAAGCGGTCTTCGTCAGAGTCAAAAACCCAACTCTGACGAATAATAACATACGAAGTCAAATGAAGACTCTGACGAAGACCGCTTGTTACGGTTGAAAGATCTTAGTCTTGCTTTCCCATTTTCTTATTGTGGTTTGATCATTGACGTTATTTTACGTGTTTATGTGAAATCTTTATATATATATATTATATATATATATCTTATTTAAAATGTTTAAACAAAATCTCCTTGGATTACCTAATTGTTTTCTTCATTGAAAGATGCCTCTCTAAATGTTTCACTTCTTGTTTATCCTGTTTTTTGGCACGTATACGTCTCGTTTCTTCATCATCCCATTGAACAGGCGTACCACCACCGCCTCCTCCAAGGGAAAAAATATCCCTCAGATGAGGAATACGCCTTTCTCCCATTCTGAAACAAAAAAAAAAATATAAATAAAATATAAGGATTATTTTTCAGGACACAGGATTCTGTTAATATAGGGGTTTGAGAGTCCCCCCTCCCCCCTCCCACTATAACCTGTTTGAGGTCTAAAGCATCTGACGCAAAGTAAAAAATACAAAAAAAAAAATAGTACCAACTCCATTCGCATTTCGGTTGTCAGTCCAGGGTTCAATCCCCACCTGGCCCTCGATTTATTCACGTGGGTGGTGAATAAATCTGAGTACGTCGTCTCTCGGAGAGGATGTTAAACCGTCGGTCCCTTAGCCTGTGTGATGTCAGGCACTCGTTAAAGATCCCTACTCTAAATATACTTGAGTTAGGCAAAATTTAGGACTCCCCAATGTAGAATCACTGATCAAAACGAAAAGCCGGTAAACGGCTGACTTTATCACCCTCCTGGGGATCGGTTTAAACAATAAAAAACAAATTTAGTAAACTGATAAACAACACCTCATATAATCTTTTCGAACGGATTTCATTTCCCATTATGTGTTTCATATGGAAAAACTAGCTTTGGTTTTCTACCAAATCGATTACCGATCGAAAATTCTGGACTGAATTATGGTCGACTACCAAGTATACTATAGTATACTCAGGTTATTTATTAAGAACCTGCAATGTAAGCAGACATCTCGTAACATATAAAAACTAATTACACAATCATTTTTTCAAAAAATAAAAAATATTCCTTTATAGGTAAAATAAGTATTTCTATTGTATTCATAACGTAGATTTCAATAAGGAAATATTCTTTATGTAAACAACAGATTTTTCTGATTAATACTTTATGATACCAATTTTTTATAGCTTTAAATGTTATGTTTTTAAAACCAGTAATCCAATAAGTGTATATTACCATTTAATCGCTCTGTCTTCTTGTTACTCTCTCTCTCCTCTCTCTCTCTATTCTCGCTTTCCTTATTTGTTTTTTCTTTTCTCACTCTCTCCCTCTCTCTCTTACTCTCTTTCTCACTCTCTCCTTCTCCTCTCTCTCTTACTCTCTTTCTCACTCTCTCCTTCTCCTCTCTCTCTTACTCTCTTTCTCACTCTCTCCCTTCTCGCTTTCTTTATTCGTTTAGCTCTTTTCTCTTTATCTCTTACCTTCTCTCTCCTCTCTCTCTCTCTCTCTCTCTCTCTCTCTCTCTCTCTCTCTCTCACACACACACACACACACACAGTCTCTCTCTCTCTCTCTCTCTCTCTCTCTCTCTCTCTTTCTCTCTCACAGTCTCTATATCTCTCCCCTCCTCTCACTTGCATTTTTTCTATCCTTCTTCTCTCTCTCCTTATTCATATATAATTTATAACCCATATTCCAATGTACATTTCTCTCTCTCTCTCTCTCTCTCTCCACTTTCTTTTTCTCTCACTCTCTTCCCTCTCTTGTTTTCTTTATTTGTAATCTCTCTTCTCTTTTTCTCTCACTCTCTCACCTTCTTCTTCTCATAAATATATAAAAATTATTTTCAAACTGAAAATGACACACATAAAATCTACTACACATAACTTAATTAGCTCTATTATAATGATGATGGAAGGAAAAGGGAATAATTTCGAATATTTTGTTCCATTTTTTGTCAAATTATCACGATTTTTTAATGAGCCGTTTAACGTCAAAAAAACATTTTCTGAAAACAGAAATCGTACATTAACGCCCCTAATGTAACGCCCCAATTTTGAAAAAAATTATTTCAAATCATTTTCCATATAATGTACTATTTTTATATAAACTATAAAATTTTATATTTATAAACTATACTATTTTTAAGCATAGTTTCATTTTGATCTGTCAAACGGTATGTCTTGTATCGCTCTCATAAGCTTTGAGATTGAAATATAAGTCAAAATTTGTAGATTTTATTGAAAAATATTTGCCTTTGTTTTAAAATTCTGAATATATTTTTCGTTTTTTTCCATTTGTAACCTCACAGATAATGCCAAAATTTCAAAACTCTAGGGTTATCAGTTTAGGAGAAAAAAATGTTTTCTAAAAAAACGGTTTTTTGGGAAAAAAAGTGACTTTTCCGTCATGCATAATTCTTCCCAAACAACAGGGATCTTCTACCCTATGAGGCCCTTTTTTGTGTAAAATATCAACTTGATCCATCAAAGATTCTGGACCGTAGCGTGGTAACAAGCAATGCTAACACACTCACGCACCCACACACACACAGACATCATTGAGAAAACTTCATAAAACGACTTTAGGGACCTCAAAACATGTAATTCCGTCAAAATCTCGAGATCGAATTTTTTCACGATCACTATATTTTACTTATAGTAAAGTAATAAAAACCATGGATTCAAAATAATACGTCTGTATTATCTGTTAATAACAAATTAACAAATTGTTAACATCAGTGCTTTTGAATAAATAGAAGGACAGTTTGTGTCTAATTCTTAGAACTGACTCATTACTAGATATCTTTATGTTTGATATATTAGAGAAACCAAATCCATCTTTAGGAAAGATGTCTGTTTGTTTGTTTGTCCAAAAATTTTGTTACAAGCAAACTCAGTCACTATTATCAAATCACAACAAAAGTAATGATTATAATAATTTCATGTCTCTATCTCACCGGAAAATGGGTGAACAAACAAACAAAGTCACGAGTTTGTAAGTGTGTCTCTTTCTCTGTGTGTTGCTTTTCTTCGTTTTTGAGTTGATTTGCGTTCAGTTTGGATCGTTTTTTCGAATTATGAGTTATATATATATAAAATGAAAGGTCCGTGTGGACAATAAACACTTTAACACATAGAAAAGAACACAGAAACTTAAGAGTAGCAGTTTGCTTCTCAACGCGAGTACTTCGCACTTCTTCCCGATGACGACGGATGTCGAAATATCGAAGTGAGTTCTGTAGTGTCTTTCTGTGTTCTTTTCTATGTGTTAAAGTGTATATATATATATATATATATATATATGGTATCAATGATCAAACCACAATAAAAAAATGGGAAAGATCTTAGTCTTGCTTTCCCATTTTCTTATTGTGGTTTGATCATTGATTTTTATTTCACGTGTTTATGTGAAATGTTTTTATATATATGGTATATAGCAGATTCAATAATATATCGACCGTTTGATAGAATAGGTGTACTCTCTATCGGGATTCGGTCAATTTTCTAGAATAAGAAATCAAACTCTCGGTGCCAACGTTTTGGTTTTATTTAAAACCTTTTTCATAGGCAGAAGTAAGAATTTTTTTTAATTAAGAAAATGAAATTTACATTGCTGTTCCTTTAAATAATGTAAATTTCATTTTCTTAGTTAAAAAAAAATTCTTACTTCTGCCTATGAAAAACGTTTTAAATAAAACCGAAACGTTGGCAACGAGAGTTTGATTTTTTATCCTAGAAAATTGACTGAATCCCGATTAGAGAGCACACCTATATATATATATACTTTGAATTAAAAAATAGAGGAAACGGACAAATAAAAAGTTCGCAGAGAACCAAAGAAAAAACGAACACTCACAATTGATTATATCCTCTTGCCGTCTTCGGAATGAAAGAAAGAAAAAAAATAAAAGGAAAAAATGAAGGAACGGGACGAAATGCGCCCACTGGCCATTAAACTTTTTACGTTGTTCCCTTATCCCCCCTTTTATTTTATTTTCCCCACCTCCTGGGAAGCGGTTCGGATTGGAAAACTCCTTTTCGGCTCAGCGAACTTTTAATTTTTAAATTATATATATTATATATATATTTATTGGAAATAATACCGCACTTCGGTAAACGACTTTTAAACTAAGCTGTTCCGTCTCCTGACAGTCTTACGATACTAAGACGTCTTAGTATCGAGCCGTCAGGAGACTGGAACATCTTAGTTTAAAAGTCGTTAATACCGAAGCTGCGGTACATTTCAACAAAGTATGCCTCCAAGAAGATTTGCTGCCAACCTATATATATATATATATAACACTTTAAATTACACAAAGCACGACACAGAAAAAATAATAAAGAGAACACTTACAGAATTCAATATTTCGAACTGTTGTTCGTCATCAAGAGTAGATTAGAAGAGAGGACGAAGTGATAGAGATCTCCCCACGTCGAAGAACGGAGCGCAAATCATTATATATATATATATATATATATATTAGTAACGTACGGTAAGACCGTATTCTTAGATACACGCATGAGTAAAGCGTTCTGTGTAGGCGGTTTTGCTGCACAAGGACTAGACCATGTATGTCCACTTAAGACGGACTCCCATTAAGAGCCATCTCTCTCTCTCTCTCTCTCTCTATCTCTCTCTCTTTCTCTCTCCGTATGCTAAACAAAGAAAACTGGTTTTCTCTCCGGTGACTGACCTTCACTACACTAAGTCTCTTGACTCTTGTATTAGTAAGTAACCTTACGTCTTTACTTTGCTCCTTTCAAATTATATTATTACACATCTATAAAAACAAATTGTCAATCCTGGCATTGCTATAAGATTATTATTTTTATAACAATCACTTCTCAACTGAAGAATAGGATTAATAAACAATTCATCAATATTGCCATTGTTATAAGATTCTTATACTTATAACAATCACTTCTCAACTTAAAAATAAGTTTAAAAAAAAAAAAATTCGTAAATCCTGGCATCGCTATATGATTAATATTCTTATAACAATCACTTCTCAATCCGTCAATCCTGGCATTGTTATAAGATTTTTATTCTTATAACAATCACTTCTCAACTTAAGAATAAGATTAAGCCTACTTCTATTAAGATCAAGATCAGTCTATTTAGATATGTATGATCAAACCACAATAAGAAATGGGAAAACAAGACTAAGATCTTTCAACCGTAACAAGCGGTCTTCGTCAGAGTCAAAAACCCAACTGAACAACTTCAGTGTTCAGTTGGGTTCCCGACCCTGACGAAGACCGCCTGCCACGGTTGAAAGATCCCAGTCCTGCCCTCCCACCTCTTATTGTGGTTTGATCATTGATTGTTGTTTCACGTGTTTATGTGAAATCTTTTTATATATATATATATATATATATGATCAAACCACAATAAGAAATGGGAAAACAAGACCAAGATCCCTCAACCGCAACAAGCGGTCCTCGTCAGAGCCAAAAACCCAACTGAACACTAGATGCAGAAAACATCTGGTGAGGAGTGAAGAAGAGTGGGAGGGAAGAGTGGTATTTTAAAAGGGTGAAAAGCACAGGAAAGGACTAATGTCCAAAAGGGATGTTTGGGGAAACAAAGGGAGTACAGTTAAGAAAAAGTAAAAAACTATCCGCTAGCTGTCAACCCTCTTTGAAGAGGCTATTGCCCTCGTGACGAAAGTATCAATTTTGAAGAGACCGTTACTAATGTTTATAATATTAGATCTATTAAATTTAATTAGAGACGATTCAATAATATTTCTTAACAACATTGATTTTTTCATAGGTAATAATTTACTCCTGTCCAATCAATATAGATTTTCATTTTTTATATGCAAGAATAAGGCACTACTGTTTTCCTGTCTACTTACGTTATATTGGTGTTGTTTTAACACGTGTTTTTAATGATTTACCAGTTTAACCAATAAAATTTTATGGCCATTTTTGCACGGAATTTTATAAATACCAGCGGACTCCAATTCGCTTGGAGAGTTTTTTTATTAACATATTACCCACGTTTATTGCGAATTAGAAAACACTATAAAAAAAACTATATAGTTGGGTTTTTTGACTCCCGACGAAGAAACCGCTTGTTACGGTTGAAAGATCTTAGTCCTTGTTTTCCCCATTTCTTATTGTGGTTTGATCATTGATTGTTGTTTCACGTGTTTATGTGATATCTTTTTTTTAGATATGTATGAAGAATAAACAATGGGTACACCAATAGACAGTTTGACAATATTCTTCATACATATCTAAATAGACTGAACAGTGGCAGTAAGCCTCCCATAGATGAGCAAGGCCAAACAAAAGTCATATATTATCTGAATCAATTTTCTAGAGCTTACAAAACCGATGAACGAATCTTAAAAACTATCATTAAATATAACACCTCTTGTGTGAACCCCCAGAACAGGTTGAAAAATTAATATATATTATAGAGGTTTTAATAAAACCAGTTTAACCATAAGAAAGAATCACCAAATGAAAACATTACTCCAGCGGACCAATGTGGTGTACCAGTATAGCTGTATGATAGGGAGCTGCGAATCCCTCAAATCTACATACATTGGCTCGATGACTACAACTTTGTCCAGATGGCTTACTATGCACCTGGCAGCTGGTGGTCCTAAAGACCATGCTCATAATGCCCATAAGACCAAACTCACACGAGAAATGTTAGTTAACAACACGGAGGTTTTATACTATGAAAAAGATAGAAACAGGCTAATTATATTAGAAGCCCTAAACATCTTGGAATCGAAACCCAACATGAATAGTCAAACGGCAGGCTTCAACAACATGTTAAAACTCTAATACGGGACAGACACATCAGAGACAGCAGTTGGAATTGCAGAGCGAAGATACCATGGTGACTTTAGAATGAAATGGCAGCATTGATAGTGTAAAACCTAATGTAACCTCTCAATCTGTGATATCTACTGAACAGCATTTTCTTATGCATTGTTAATTTTAAACTCTTCTAAATATGTAAGATTTAACTATTATTTTATTGTTGTGTTGTGAATAGCTTTTATTTAATTTATCTAGTATCAAACCCTGAGGATGGTCAAGGATGACTGAAACGTCGGTTGTTTTATTTTAAATTGTAATTTATTTATCCATTAAATGGATTGTGCAAGTAAATCTTTTGGTCAATTGTTGCATTTAGTACTGAATGAATGGAAAGGTCAGATTAGAAATCTTGAGAAGATATATAGGAAAATCATTCCCAGAGAAGTTGAGAAGAAATTTAATGATGTATATATATATATATATATATATATATATGATCAAACCACAATAAGAAATGGGAAAACAAGACTAAGATCTTTCAACCGTAACAAGCGGTCTTCGTCAGAGTCAAAAACCCAACTGTAAGATCTTATTCTTGTTTTCCCATTTCTTATTGTGGTTTGATCATTGATTGTTATTTCACGTGTTTATATGAAACCTTTTTATATATATATATATACCAATGATCAAACCACAATAAGAAATGGGAAAACAAGACTGAGATCTTTCAACCGTAACAAGCTGTCTTCGTCAGAGTCAAAAACCCGAACTCAGTTGGCAGTTGGGTTTTTGACTCTGACGAAGACCACTTGTTACGGTTGAAAGATCTTAGTCTTGTTTTCCCATTTCTCATTGTGGTTTGATGATTGATTGTTATTTCACGTGTTTATGTGAAATCTTTTTTTACATATATACAGCAGTAGTAGGAGTTGGCTTCTCAACGCGAGTATTTCCCACTTCATCCCGACTACGACGGATGTCGAAATATTGAAGTGAGTTCTGTTGTAACTTTCTGTTTTTTTCCTATTTGTTAAAGTTTATATATTATATATTTCATTTCTACTTAATTTCATAGTAAATAACTTCTTACAAATCATACTATGACCTCATCTAGTCTAAGAAAACATCATAACGCATCATAAAACAAGAAACAAAGAGAAAAAAAAATAGTAAAGAAAAAAGAAAAAAAGCAAATAAAACTGTAATATGGTAGGACAAGTAAAATGAGAATAGTGTGCGTGGGTCTTTGATGACGTCATTGAGTCCAACAGCTGATCACATAGTCAGTGTTGACTCAACTGCTGGTAGACCAATAATGTTCAAGATTTTTTTAAACAGATGAAAGGTGCAACCCTGGAGGTCACTCTCGTCTAATACAACACATATAAAATCAGTTATCACCAATATTCAAAAGCTATACTAATTAAAACTTTTAAAATAATTAATTATCTGTTTAATATTTAATATTATACAATTAATAATTAATTTGCATGAAACTTATTCAACTAATTAAACGTTTTAATAACAATTAATTACCTCTTTAATAATTAATTAGTAATTAAATATTATACAATCAATAATTAATTTGCATTAATTGCTTTTTTTTACTCGGTCGATTAAAGAAACAATTCCTTATTGTTTAATCATTCAAATAAATTATTAAAACTGTGACAAAAAAAAAATAAAAAAGAACACAATTTCAATTTAAAATTTGAACTATTAATAAAAACTAAAAATCATGGTTTCAAAGTAATACTTCTGTATTATTAATAACAAATTAACAAATTGTTACACATCGGTGCTTTTAAATGAATAGAAGGACGGTTTGTGTCTATATTGCTTAGAACTGACTCATTACTAGATATCTTTATGTTTGATGTATTAGAGAAACCAAATCCATCTTTAGAAAAAATGTCTGTTTGTTTGTCCAAAAATTTTGTTATAAGCAAACTCAGTCACTATTATCAAATCACAACAAAAATAATGATTATAATAATTTCATGTCTCTATCTCAACAGAAAATGGGTGAGCAAACAAACAAACTCACGAGCTTTATATAAATATATATTGTCAGGTAAATTGAGAACTAACTTTCTATTTTTATTTCATAAAAGCCTTCTCAATATATATATATATATATAAATATATATATATATAACAGATTCAATAATATATCAATAATATAATATATATCAACCGTTAGATAGAATAGGTGTGTTCTCTAATCGGGGTTCGGTCAATTTTTCAGGATAAAAAATCAAACTCTGGTTTGATAGTCAAAAGTTTTTGTCCGGTTAACATTGTTGTTCCTTTAAATAATGTAAATTTCATTTTCTTAGTTAAAAAATTCTTACTTCTGCCTATGAAAAAGGTTTTAAATAAAACCGAAACGTTGGCAGCGAGAGTTTGATTTTTTATCTTGGAAAATTGACCGAACCCCGATTAGAGAACACACCTATATATATATATATATATATATATATATATATATATAATATATATATATATTATTATTTATTAAAGTAGACGGCAGCTTCCGCATTTACGACTTTTTTGCTCGTTTTTTCTATTTTCTTACTAGTTTTTTTCTGAGAGGAGTGATTTCATGGAGGAGTTGTCCCAGAGACATCAAAGAAATAATTTTGTAGCTTAATCAATAATATTATATTTTTATACTTACAAGCTTTCGATTTTCTCGGAAATCATCTTCAGGTATATAGATCAATATCTAATAGATTAAATTCACACAATACAATTTTTCTAAAGGTTAAACAGACATTAAAAGGAATAAAATTTAGAGGTTAATAGAACTAGATGAACTTTGTGAAAAAACAAAACAAGTCCACTGTGACAAGTGTAAGGTTACAACTTGTCATTCACATTGCTTGGGGGTCCTGTCAATGTAGGCTTATTAGGTTTATAAGAACTATCGAAGTTCTTACAACTTGGTTTTATGCCTATACAATTGGCCTGAATGTTCATAGAAGGTTGGACGTCCTTGATGTATAAGGCCTCGAGGATATGAAGGCGGCTGGTATTATTTTCTATTCTTAAACTTGTTGTTCCTTTTTCTAACATTTCCCTCGTTAATGTTGTGTTATGTGCTTGTCTCTATGTTTTTTCGGAGTACGTGCTGTAAGGTGGAAGGTAAGACGTCTGATAGTCTGGTTGTGGTCATCCCGATGTACTATGTAAGACAGGCTTCACAGTTTCCGTATTACATGTATATTGGTACACCAAGTGACTTTTTTGCAGCACTGAGACATCTCTTTGGGGGCGGTTTTTAAGGAGAAGGTTTTGAGTCATTTTGCTTTGATAGTAAATCCTGAGTCGGTGTTTATCAGTTTCATTTGTCGGGAAAACATTAGTGCGAATGATTTTTCTTAGTGCACGTTCATCTTGTTTGTACAAAACTGTGCATATAATAATAATATATATATGTGTGTGTGTGTGTGTTGGCTTTTGAACTCTGACGAATAGCGCTTCTTACGGTTGAAAGATCTTTGTTTTTTTTTCCCATTTCTTATTGTGGTTCCATTTTGATTGTTATTTTTATGTATTTAAGTGAAATCTTATATATATATAATATATAATATATATATATATATATATATAGAGATCATACAGAAAGAGAAAAACAGATAAAAACAAATAAAAAAAAAATGTTTTTATCTGTTTTTCTCTTTCTTGTGTGAACTAGTAGTCCTGTTGGACCGTTTCAAGTTTTGATTATATATATATATATATATATAGACAAAGAAACATAAAGAAATGAAAATAACACATTTACAGTCTCTAATTTTCGGTTTGAATCGTCTTCAGGAGAGATAAGAGAGGGAAACCAAGCGCTCTGGTCCAAAGACTGTTGGAGACCTATATTTGTCCTTTTTGGATCGTATTTCCAACGAAAAGTATATATATATATATATATATACATGTTTTGTTGAACGACGTTTGTACTGTGGCATGAATAAATTTCATTGTCGATCTTTCAAGTTTTCTCACCTTTGATTTAAATCTTTCTGGTACTAAATACACTAGTTCTCCAAATGATTTATTCTTTATAACTGACATGTTTCCGTCTCCTTGACCATCTTCAGAGTTAATCATATTTATAAAAACTTATTCCTACTAATCACAACTATATTACACTATACATTTCTTAAATTAACACAATAATTTTCAAAAAAATTTGGAGAACTAGTGTATTTAATACCAGAAAGATTTAAATCAAAGGTGAGAAAACTTGAAAGATCGACTATGAAATTTATTCATGCCACAGTACAAAGGTCGTTCAACAAAACATGTATAAAAGAAGGATTGCTCCCCAAATTTACAAATATATATATATATATATATATACAAAACTGTCACAATAACACGTGTTGTAAATATTCAGGTAACTCACCACAAATGAATGAAGATAGTCGCTCTGAGGCCTTTCGTTTTCACGTCGTCAGAGAGCAAGTGAATACAAGTTGTAGGCAGGTTATGAATTTTGATTTAAAGAAAATCATATTAATATCATAATATTATAATAATTATTAATATTAATATTAATATTGAAATTAATAATTAATATCATACTTTAAATCAAAATTCATAACCTGCCTACAACTTGTATTCACTTGCTCTCTGACGACGTGAAAACGAAAGGCCTCAGAGCGACTATCTTCATTGATTTGTGGTGAGTTACCTGAATATATATATATATATAAAAAGATTTCACATAAACACGTGAAACAACAATCAATGATTAAACCACAATAAGAATGGGAAAACAAGACTAAGATCTTTCAACCGTAACAAGTGGTCTTCGTCAGAGTCAAAAACCCAACTGAACACTAATGCAGAAAACATCTGTGAGGAGTTGAGAAGAGTGAGGGAAGAGTGGTATTTTAAAAGGGTGAAAGCACAGGAAAGGACTAATGTCCAGAAAGGGATGTTTGGGAAAGAAAGGAGTACAGTAAGAAAAAGTAAAAACTATCCGCTAGCTGTCAACCCTCTTTGAAGAGGCTATTGCCCTCGTGACGAAAGTATCAAGTTTGAAGAGACCGTTACTAATGTTTATAATATTAGATCTATTAAATTTAATTAGAGACGATTCAATAATATTTCTTAACAACATTGATTTTTCATATATAATAAATTTAGCTCCTGTCCAATCAATATGATGATTTTCATTTTTATATGCAAGGATAAGGGGCACTACTGTTTTCCTGTCTACTTACGTTATATTGGTGTTGTTTTACACGTGTCTTTAATGATTTACCAGTTTGACCAATATAAATTTTATGGCAATTTTTGCACGGAATTTTATAAATACCAGCGGACTCCAATTCGCTGGGAGAGTTTTTTATTAACATATTACCCACGTTATTACGATTAGAAAACACTATATTAAAATCAAGTTGTTTGGCTAATCTTGGAAGGGGGTCCAATGATTCGTGGTATGGCAAAACTATAGAATTTGATAATAAAAGGGGCTCTTTTGAAGTATTAGAGAAAGTTTTTTTAGCACCCTTCAAAGCTAAATCGATATAAGAAGAGGGGAATCGTTATATATATATAATATAACGGTCAGCTCGCTATGCTTTGATGTATATTTAGTTATACTGTCCTGATATTCATGTATAAACCGAGTGCGAGAGACTTTAAAATACTAGTTTTCCGTATGGGAACCCCTAAATCCTATACTAATCCTATACCCATAATAATCCTAATCCCATACTAAATCCTATGTGAACCCCTGGGGGTCCATTGAACTATTGTTGTAGATGACTACTACGAATTAAAATGCTAATTATAATTAATGATAAAACCAAATACACTGACTGGGTATTTGGGTCAGCAAGGTAATTAATAAGTTTCTAGAAATAGGGGGAAATTTTCATTTTAACAGCTGTTATTTAATGACTTGAAGTGGCAACACTGTAAAACCGTAGTGGAGCCAGTCAAGGACAATCAGCTTTGTCTCAAAACTGTTGGGTTGTTTTTTTTTCTACCTCCCTCCTCTGACTGTATAGTGGCAACACTGTGGGCGTTTAGAAGTCAAAACTGCTTTTGAAAGCATCTTCCCACGTCTATTGTATTCCTTTCTTTGAAAAAAAAAAAGTCGACTGAAAATAGTTTAAAGAGGTTGAAACTTTAAAAGATAGAAATAAATAACTGTCTTTTAATAAGTCTTTGCTCCGAAAAGTCTTCAGCTGTGCTCCCAAAAATAAAAATTATTTTGTTCTAATGTAAACTTATCTGCTACGATTTATCATATATTATATACAACCACCCTACCTTAATCCCCCATAATGCTCCGTGATCCAAGGGCGATGTCTTGTGAACATTCAAAAAGTAATCTACCTCTCCCTCCCCCTCCCGCCCCCTCTCTCCTCTCTCTCTCTCTCTCTCTCTCTATATAATATATATAAATATATATATATATATATATAGGTGTGTTCTCTAATCGGGTTCGGTCAATTTTCCAGGATAAAAAATCAAACCCTCGTTGCCAACGTTTCGGTTTTATTTAAACCTTTTTTCATAGGCAGAAGTAAGAATTTTTTAACTAAGAAAATGAATTTACATTATTTAAAGAAACAACAATGTTAGCCGGACGAAACCTTCGACTAGACTAATAAGATAACATTACTTATATATATATATATATATATATATATATATATATATATATACATACATAAAGATTTCACATGAACACGTGAAACAACAATCAATGATCAAACCACAGTAAGAAATGGGAAAACAAGACCTGGTTTTTTTTCCTATTTTTGTGGAATAGAAACAAAGCTAATGTTTATCAGGACTCGGTGTCCAAATTTGTTTCATTGTGGTAAATTAATCCATATATATATCAATGATCAAACCACAATCAGAAATGGGAAAACAAGACTATGATCTTTCAACCGTAACAAGCGGTCTTTGTCAGAGTCAAAAACCCAACTGAACATTATTCAGAGTCAGCGGACTCTGACGAAGACCGCTTGTTACGGTTGAAAGATCTTATAAGTACTCCTGATGTCTCTGATTGATTGGGTTGTCCTTGTGGGCATAATTAGTTTAATTATAGGATTAGGCGAGATATTAGTATTATTGTGTGATGTCCGTCGTGGATGCCCGCCTCCGCGAGGTCCACCTTGGGCACATCGGTGGTGCTTTGTGCACCTGACTTACCAATTGGTTTGAAGGGGGTTTGAGCACTGCCGATGTGGCTAAAGGGCCCCAAGTAAAAAACATCGATCTGTGTTGCTTCATGTCATGTTATTGACCGAAGGGTCAGGGTGCATGAATATGAATCAAACAG
This sequence comes from Hermatobates lingyangjiaoensis, assembly GCA_026182355.1. NCBI lineage: Eukaryota > Metazoa > Arthropoda > Insecta > Hemiptera > Hermatobatidae > Hermatobates > Hermatobates lingyangjiaoensis. The sequence continues at coordinate 11,758 of JAPFBL010001061.1, read as the reverse complement.
GTTGAAAGATCTTAGTCTTGTTTTCCCATTTCTTATTGTGGTTTGATCATTGATTGTTGTTCACGTGTTTATGTGAAATCTTTATATATAAATATATAAATATACAATTAAAAGAAACGGTCCAGCGGACTTTTTTAAAATAAAATAAATTCAAAACGAAGGAAACACACAGAAAGACACAGACATAACTCACATCGATATCGTACCGCCCTGTCTTCCTGCGGGACTCTTCGCTCTTCGCTCTTCACACCTCCTGATGACGACGATGGTCGAAATATCGATGTGAGTTATGTCTGTTTCTTTCTGTGTGTTTCCTTCGTTGAATTTATTTTATATATATACAAAACTATAGTTTTTCCGGGACTCGTCAGTTATTCAAGTTCAAATTAAACTCTCATGCCAACTTTTGGTCTTTAATTAAAACCTTTTTCATAGGCAGAAGTAAAATTTTGAAACAGAAAAACTAAGTATTACATTACAAATTATTTTACAAAGAAAAATCCAAAGACTATTTTTCTTTGTTAAATAATTTCTAATGTAATACTTAGTTTTTCTGTTTCAAAATTTATACTTCTGACTATGAAAAAGGTTTTAAATAAAGACCGAAACGTTGGCAATGAAAGTTTAATTTGTACCTGACGAACTGACCAAGTCCCGATAAACTATAGTTTTGTTTCTATTCCATGGTCGATACTTTTATCAATATATATATATATATTGTTAAATAACGCCCCATATTTGGCTTGTATCTGCTTCTTACGCAATTTCTCCAGTTTCCGGAATTCCTTGATTGTTATAAATAATATTTTACAGAAAAAAAAGCGAATAGCATTCCGAAATAAAATATTTAAAAATTAAGAAACTTAAATTCGAATAAAAAAATAGGAAAATCGAAATAGAAAAAATTAAATAGTTGGTATTTTTTTAGTAAAATTAAAAATTCTTTGTGGTATGATGTATTATTTAATATTTGAAGTATGATATGAGATGACACCCCCATTCTTTAAACTTTTAGACAGTTAATTCTTTTAATTTCTTTCGACCTTGCGATAAAGCAAGCAGGAAACATTATGTTCAGGATGAGCCCACAATGAGTACAACAGAGTGAGATAATAGCCGTAATGCATATTCTATTGGAGTAAAGAAGACAGAAAGGAATACCTATTTCCTTTCTTAGTTCCACTCTAATCTTCTCATGGCCAAAGCTATCCACCACTGTACTTTCCACTCTATCCACTCTGTCACACTTTCATGTTTTTAAGCTATATTCTCCTTCATTTTTTTCATTGCTTCAAAGTGACACAAACCAAAGAAAATACATAAATATATAATAGCTAGACTACCCGTGACCTTTTGTGTCAATCAGAAATTATAGCAATAGGTATTGAAATTATCTCACTGAACATGATTAACAGGGATAATTTTAATTATAAACATGAAGCTTTGTGTCTCTCAGAAATTATAACAGTAGGTATTGAAATTAACTCACTGAACATGATTGACAGGGATAATTTTAATTATAAACATGAACCTTTGTGTCAATCAGAAATGATAGCAATAGGTATTGAAATTATCTCACTGAACATGATTGGCAGGGATAATTTTAATTATAAACATGACCCTTTGTGTGTCTCAGAAATTATAACAGTAGGTATTCAAATTAACTCACTGAACATGATTGACAGGGATAATTTTAATTATAAACATGACCCTTTGTGTCTCTCAGAAATTATAACAGTAGGTATTGAAATTAACTCACTGAACATGATTGACAGGGATAATTTTAATTATAAACATGACCCTTTGTGTCTCTCAGAAATTATAACAGTAGGTATTGAAATTAACTCACTGAACATGATTGACAGGGATAATTTTAATTATAAACATGACCCTTTGTGTCTCTCAGAAATTATAGCAATAGGTATTGAAATAACTCCTGAACATGATTGACAGGGATAATTTTAATTATAAACATGACCCTTTGTGTCTCTCAGAAATTATAGCAATAGGTATTGAAATTAACTCACTGAACATGATTGACAGGGATAATTTTAATTATAAACATGACCCTTTGTGTCTCTCAGAAATTATAGCAATAGGTATTGAAATTAACTCACTGAACATGATTGACAGGGATAATTTTAATTTTTGTTTCTTGTTATTAAGCACTAAGTTTTAAATAGTATTTTTAAGGCAAAGTTTACTATTTAAAACTTGAAAAATTATTTTTTTTTTAAAAATGTCAGAAAAATGTCGTTTTAACGTGTAGGATAAATCATTTATTATTTTCAAAGATTGTTTCTAAATTTGAATTATGTTTATATGTTTGTACTTTTATAAAATTATTATACTGGTATTTTTACGAAATGCTAGTGTTTTTTTTTAAAAAAAAATTATTTTTCTTCCCCTTTGTCAAAAATCATATTAATCTAGTTTATTTTGAGCAAGTGTTATGTTTTTTCATGCATGCTGTACTCTGTTATAAGGTTGCTGTAAATGTATATTGATAAAAAATATATTAGTAATTAGCCAGTTTTTTATATTCAAAGCAAATTTCAAAGCTGGTTTTTCAGTATAGAGAAAACCTGGTGTCAATCAGTATTAAGAAATTTAGCAAGAGTTAATAATATACATTCATTGAATATGATTGACAGGAATAACTGTTATTCATGTTCGTTGTTTTAAAGTCATGAAAAACAAAGATTCTTTATAACCCAAGCATTTGATATAGTATTCTTAATATTCAATTTATTTACCCAACATAAAATAACATTAATGAAAGGAATGTGTCTTTATAATATTACCTTAGAACATTCGTATTTTATCCGACAGATTTGTTCAAGTTTGTTTATAGAATTATTAATTTTTAACCTCTAATGTAGTAGTTTATTATATATTTGTTATATTTATTTATAATACATTTACAATACTGTCATAAGTGAGCACGCATGCCTATGGGCTACTCTGGCTTCATGCCTTTATTTTATTGCCAATGTTTATATTTCGCACATTTTAAATTAATTTTTTTTTTGTTACATTTATATATAATACATTTTCGCTATTGTCCTCGGCGAGCACGCAAGCGACTGGCTACCCTGGATCCATGCATTTACTTTATTACTATTGTTTATATTATTCAAATTTTATATTCAAAAATTTTTTTTGTTATTTTTTTTAATATATTTGTGCTACAAATGATCGTATGTGATGTGTCGCTGTGTGAGAAGCAGTATCTTCTCGGGTGGGTGTCTGCATAACACCAAGGGGAAGCTAGACCTCCGACCCTGACCAGTGGGTGGCAGCATATATTGGCATATGCTCTTATATTGGTACTCATTCTTAATGAGCCCTGGCCCAGGGGAATGGGTACTTCCCTCTTCGGAGGAGGACGACCGAGCCCTTATGGGCACTGGGGTAGTCCTAAAACGGCAAGGATAGTAGGATCCTGACTACTAATATATTTGTGTTACTGTCATCGGCGAGCACGCAAGCAAGTGGGCTACCCTGGCTCCATGCCTTTAGTTTAATACCAGTGTTTATAATACAGAAACATTAAATTAAAAAAAAAATTGTTACATTTATATATAATATATTTGCACTACTGTCATCGGCGAGCGCGCAAGACACTTGCTACCCTGGCTCCAATATTACCTGTATTACTTACTACCTGTTTTGATTTAGCGTGCCTGAGCCTTATTAGGCTATATCACTTGAATCAAGACAGGCCGACGATCAGCGTGTAGCCCTTTAGTCACCCGAGGTCGAAAATAAAAACCGAGGGCGTCCAAGGTGGACCTCTCGGAGGCGGGCACACGATACTACGTCGTGCATAAGGCTAAGCACACGATACTACGTCGTGCATAAGGCTAAGCACACGATACTACGTCGCGCATAAGGCTAAGCACACGATACTACGTCGCGCATAAGGCTAAGCACACGATACTACGTCGTGCATAAGGCTATTTGACTCTCACAACAATACCTAAGGTCGGAAAAAATCGCAATGACAATACATATACCTAGGTATTATTATTACAAATTTTAAAAAACCAATGACCCTAGGTATTAATTATTCAAATTTAAAACTTACCCTTATAATTTTGGGAAAATATATATTTGGTATATATATTTTTCTTTTATTTAACATTATTCAGGTAATAAATAGTATATATTTAATTTCAGGTCTCTATCTCCACGGGAAATGGGTGAACAAACAAACAAACAGACAGACAAACTTAGGAACTTTATATATAGAGGTAAATATTTTAAGTCAAAAACAGATATATACTTATAAAAAAAAGAATGAAAACAAAAAAAACAAACAAAAATTTCACTATATTCAACCTCACACCTTCTTCAAAAGAATAATTGGATAAAATATTACCTTGGATTCTTTTTTAATACTTTACCTTTCTACTATGTGTTATTTTATCGTATAGATTGTTGGATAACTAATTGTGTTAATTTAATAATGCTTAAGAATAATACCATATACATTGTTGTTTTTTGATTAACCGTTTAGCGTAAAAAGAAAAAAAAATAATTCTTGAAAACGTAAAATGTACCATAACACCTCTTTCATTAGTGTAATATTAAAAACAATATATAATTCATCCCTCTCAAATAATGCTCTATTTTTAGGTATATTTTTATTTTAATTCATCAAACGGTATTACTTGCATCTCTTCTTACAAGCTTTCAAATTGAATCATAAAAAAAATATTTTTTAGTTTTTTTTAAAAAATCTGAGGATTTTTTCGGTTATTAATTTTGATTTTTTCCATGATGATGAAAAAATATGAAAACTCTGTTTTTGATGATTTTTCAAAATTTTGACATGCTCAATTTAGAAGGTTTGGCTTTCATAAGTAAATTTTTTTACATTTTATTGAAAAAAAAATATTTTTAGTTTTTTTTTAAAAAAATCTGAGTATTTTTTCGGTTATTAATTTTGTTTTTTCCATGATGATGAAAAAATATCAAAACTCTGTTTTTGATGATTTCTCAAAATTTTTGACACGCTCAGTTTAGAAGGTTTGGCTTTCATAAGTCAATTTTTTTACATTTTATTGAAAAAAAAAATATTTTTAGTTTTTCTTTAAAAAAAAATCTGAGGATTTTTTCGGTTATTAATTTTGTTTTTTCCATGATGATGAAAAAATATCAAGACTCTGTTTTTGATGAGTTTTCAAAATTTTTGACACGCTCAATTTAGAAGGTTTGGCTTTCAAATTAAATCATAAGTCAAATTTATTACATTTTATTGAAAAAAAATTTTTTAGTTTCTTTTTTAAAAAAAATCTGAGGATTTTTTTCGGTTATTAATTTTGTTTTTTCAATGATGATGAAAAAATATCAAAACTTTGTTTTTGACGATTTTTCAAAATTTTGACACGCTCAATTTAGAAGGTTTGGTATCAGTGGTGTACAGAGTGGTTGAGCAATGCACGAGAGAAGGATCTACACTGGTATCCTCTGTTGCAAATGAAACTAGGATACATGGAATGACGCAACGTTTCCCGCCTTCAGTTACTAGACCGTGATATCAATAAGCCATTGTCTAAAATCCTCCTCAACCATAGGCGTATTACGCGAAAAACTCCGTCCTTTTGGTATTAGGTTAGGTTATATGTGATTGTAGTAGTGGTGGAATTCATAAAGGGAGAACATTTGCTCTTTGTGTTCAACAAAAAACTACCAATGACCAACAGCCAAACGGCCAATGGCCAACTACCAAGAAACAACGACGAACGACCATCAGCCAAACGGCCAACGGCCAACGACCATCTACCAAGAAACAACGACGAACGACCAACAAACAACTACCAACTACCAACGACAAACGGCCAACTACCGACGACCAACGGCCAAGGACCAACGACCAACGGCCAACGTCAAACAGGCTACGGCTAACGACCAGCGACCAATGACCAATAGCTAACGGCCAACGATCAACTGTCAACGGCCAACGACCAACAAACAACGACAAACAGTCAACGGCCAAAAACAAACAGCCAACGTCCAACACCAACGGCCAACGACAATGACTAACTACCAAGAAACAACGACGAACGACCAACAAACAACTAACAACTACCAAGGGCAAACGGCCAAAGACCAACGACCAACTGCCAACGACAAACAACCAACGACCAACAGCCAACTTCCAACGACCAACGATCGACAACCAAGAGCCAACGACCAACTACCAACAAAAAACGACCAACGGCCAACGACCAATGACCATGGACCAACAGCAAACGACCAACGACCAACTACCAACAAACAACGATCAACGACCAACGACCAACAGCCAAAGACCGACGGCTAACGACCAACGGCGAACAGCCAACGACCAACAATTCTTTCCGCGCACTTGTAATTAGCAGTTCCAGGTCACGGACCTACTACTCAGATTCTGGTATGACCATTAATTGTTATTTCACAATAAATACAAGAAAAAAACCAACGTCCAAACCACAGTTAAGAAATAGGAAAAAAAACATAAAATCTTTCAAACATAACAAGCGGTCTTCGTCAAAGTTAAATCTAACTGAGATTTTGAAATTTGATATTCGTCAGAGTTAGCTGAGATTTGACTCTGACGAAAACCACTTGTTATGGTTGAAAGATCTTAGTTTTTTTTTTATTTCTTATTTTGGTTTGTCTTATATATATATCGTCAGAGCTAAAAGATATAAGGTCTATATATATATATATATAATATATATATATATATGAATGAAAACAAACCACAAGGAAAAAAAAGAAAACAGATAGAAAAAATGCTCTGAGGCCTTTCAATTTATGTCATCAGAGAGCAAACAAGGTAAGAACTAGAAGGTAACATCAAAGGTGTGTACAAGGAAGGTAACTAAACAGCTGGGAAACCAAAAGTCGAAGAGGCATAATAAGAGAAAAACAAAAAATACCCAATACAATTAAACAATGCAAAATGAACAATAAGAAAATTAATTAAATTAAAAAAAAAAAATATAAATAGAATAAGAAAACAAGTGTTATATATAATTTCCTAACTATAAACAATTTATAATAAATATAAACAAATAGATACAAATTAAAAAATGCAATATCAAAAAATAAACAATAATAAATGATTAACAAAACAAGAATACATGAGAAAGTAAATAAGTCAAATAAAAATTATGCTATATTATTAGAATCCAAATTCTGGTCAGAGTTCATGTTCAAAGTTACAAGTACATTTCGATGGTCACCCACAGGACCAGTTTGCCTAACTATACCTTCCATTAAAATTTGATCGAATCTTAAAAGCCAAATTAGTTTATCAAAATTATACTTTAATTAGGGCACTTTCTACTAAGTTCCTTTCCACATCAGATGAGAGAAATATCAATTCCTTGGAATCTTCCCATTTTATTGAATGATTTTTTGAATTAATATGTTGGAACAAGGCACTTGATTCTTCTTGCCTCCTGATAGTGTATTTATGTTGCTTCACTCTAGTAAGCAAACTTTTTCCCGTTTGTCCAACATATGAAAAATCACAAACACTTGTTTCTTATTCTATTTATATTTTTATTTTTTTTTATTTTATTTTATTTTATTTTTTTTTTTTTTAATTTTAATTAATTTTCTTATTGTTCATTTTGCATTGTTTAATTGTATTGGGTATTTTTTGTTTTTCTCTTATTATGCCTCTTCGACTTTTGTTTTCCCAGCTGTTTAGTTACCTTCCTTGTACACACCTTTGATGTTACCTTCTAGTTCTTACCTTGTTTGCTCTCTGATGACATAAATTGAAAGGCCTCAGAGCATTTTTTTCTATCTGTTTTCTTTTTTTTTCCTTGTGGTTTGTTTTTCATTGATTGTATCACGTGTTTATTGTGATTCATCTGCATATATATATATATTATATATATATATAATATATATATATATATATAGACCTTAGAGAATTTTAATTAATATATATTTGTTTATTGTGGTATTTAATTCATATATATATATATATATAGACCTTAGAGAATTTTAATTAATATATATTTGTTTATTGTGGTATTTAATTCATATATATATATTATATATATATATATAACACAGAAAGGATAAATCGGGATGCGGTCAATTTCTTCCACTTCCAATCAAACTCTCATTGTCACGTTTCAATTTTATTCAAATTATTTTTATTCAAATCTTTTTCAAAGGCAAAAGAAGGAATATTTGAAAATGACCAAACTATTACAAATTACATTACTAAAACAATATGGATGGTTAAACTATTTAAATGACAATCATTAATGTCAATTAATATTATCTGATCTTTTTAAGTAATGATCAGATAATATTAATTGACATTAATGATTGTCATTTAAATAGTTTAACCATCCATATTGTTTTAGTAATGTAATTTGTAATAGTTTGGTCATTTTCAAATATTCCTATTTTTGCCTGTGAAAAAGATTTTGAATAAAATCGAAACGTCAACAATAAGAGTTTGATTGGAAGTAGTAGAAACTGACCCGCATCCCGATTTATCCTTTTTATGTTATATATCTGTCTCACAGTCGACAATACATGACTGTTTTTTATATGTTTATTTATAAATAAAAAGATTTCACATAAACACGTGAAATAACAGTCAATGATCAAACCACAATAAGAAAATGGGAAAACAAGACTAAGATGTTTCAACCGTAACAAGCGGTCTTCGTCAGAGTCAAAAACCCAACTGTTGGATTTTTGACTCTGACGAAGACCGCTTGTTACGGTTTAAAGATCTTACTCTTGTTTTCCCATTTTCTTATTGTGTTTTGATCATTGAATATATATATATATATATATATACTTTTTTGTTGGAAATATGATCCAAAAAGGACAAATATAGGTCTCCAACCGTCTCTGAACAAGTGCGCTTGGTTTCCCTCTCCTATCTCTCCTGAAGACGGTTCAAACCGAAAATTAGAGACTGTAAGTGTGTTATTTTGATATCTCTAATTTTCTTTTTCTATATATATATATATATATATATATATATATATATATATATATATAATCAAAACTTGAAACGGTCCAACAGGACTACTAGTTCACACAAGAAAGAGAAAAACAGATAATATCAATTTTTTTTTATTTGTTTTTATCTGTTTTTTTCTTTTCTCTATGAACTATATATATAAGATTTCACTTAAACACATAAAAATAACAATCAAGATGAAACCACAATAAGAAATGGGAAAACAAGACAAAGGTCTTTCAACCGTAACAAGCACTCTTGGTCAGAGTTCAAAAGCCAACACACACACACACACACACACACACACACACCACACACACACACATATTTAATATATATATATATATATATATATATATATGTTTATTTATAAATAAAAAGATTTGACATAAACACGTGAAATAACAATCAATGATCAAACCACAATATGAAAATGGGAAAACAAGACTAAGATCTTTCAAACGTAACAAGCGGTCTTCGTCAGAGTCAAAAACCCAACTGTTGGATTTTTGACTCTGACGAAGACCTCTTGTTACGGTTGAAAGATGTTTTAGTCTTGTTTTCTCATTTTCTTATTGTGGTTTGATCCATTGATGTTTATTTATAAATAGTTTCAGTTTTTTATATCTATCCGTATTGTTTGAAAACGGATTTTGTTTGTTTTTTCGCGAGGTTTGTTGATGTTTCGATGGTTTCTGCAGACAGCACCACAGCGCGCTTGCTGCAAAAGGAGGTCACCTCAGAGAATCAGTGTTAGCGGGTTTCCCCTTCAGTTTTACAGATGCCGTTATAACAAGACAGCCAACACTACCTTCCTTCCCAACTCAACTCATAATGCCTTTTACTCTCTTTCAAAACGGGTTCTTATTTTTTTTCATCTTCAAAAGGAAATCAGAAAAGAAAATATTTTCTTTGAATAAAACATGAACAAGTTTATATTTCTATAAGAAAAAGAAAACCTTTGATACCCAATGTATACTGATCTACTGAAGAATGTTAGTCTTTATATAAACTGACACTCTGATCCCAATATACAAATCTTCTGAAGAATATGATTCCAAATTTATATTAATCTTGTAAAACAGAAATATATTTATTTAGAAATTTTTCACATATGGAGATTTTGTTTTGAAGGATTCTTGTAAACGTTTTCTGTAAGAAAAAGAAAAAAAACTTTTACAGGAATCCTTCAAAACAAAATCTCCGTATGTGAAAAATATACTAAAATAAATATATTTCTGTTTTACAAAATTCATATAAATTTGGAATCATATTCTTCAGAAGATCAGTATATTGGGATCAGAGTGTCAGTTTAGATAAAGACTAACATTCTTCAGTAGACCAGTATAAATTGGGTTCAGAGGATCAGTTAAGATATAGACTTAAATTCTTCAATAGATTTATAAATTGGGTATCAGAGGATCAGTTAAGATACAGGCTAACATTCTTCAGTAGATCAGTATAAATTTGGTATCAGATTATCAGTTTGGATATACACTAATAGGTCAGTATAAATTGGGTCAGTTTAGATATATACTAACATTCTTCAGTAGATTCATAATTGGTATCGGAGGATCATTTAGGATTAAACACTATAGGTCAGAAATAAATTGGGTCATTTAGATATAGACTAACATTCTTCAGTAGATCAGTATAAATTTGGTATCAGATGATCAGTTTAGATATACACTAATAGGTCAGTATAAATTGGGTATCAGATGATCAGTTTAGATATATACTAACATTCTTCAGTAGATTCATAAATTGGGTATCAGAGGATCAGTTTAGATATACACTAATAGGTCAGTATAAATTGGGTCAGTTTAGATATATACTAACATTCTTCAGTAGATCAGTATAAATTTGGTATCAGATTATCAGTTTGGATATACACTAATAGGTCAGTATAAATTGGGTCAGTTTAGATATATACTAACATTCTTCAGTAGATCAGTATAAATTTGGTATCAGATTATCAGTTTGGATATACACTAATAGGTCAGTATAAATTGGGTCAGTTTAGATATATACTAACATTCTTCAGTAGATCATAAAATTTGGTATCAGATTATCAGTTTGGATATTCACAATAGGTCAGTAAAAATTGGGTCAGTTTAATTAACAAAACTTCTTCGTAGATTCATAAATTGGGTATCAGAGGATCAGTTTAGATATACACTAATAGGTCAGTATAAATTGGGTCAGTTTAGATGTAACATTCTTCAGTAGATCAGTATAAATCTGGTATCAGATGATCAGTTCAGATATAGACTAACATTCTTCAGTAGATCAGTATAAATTGGTATCAGATGATCAGTTTAGATATAGACTAACATTCTTCAGTAGATCAGTATAAATTGGGTATCAGAGGGTCAGTTTAGATGTAGACTAACATTCTTCACTAGATCAATATAAATTTGGTATCAGATGATTTTAAACTTATCAATAAGATTACTTTATATTTGTAATGATCTTCTTCAGTAGACTCCAGTATTGTCAAAGAGTTTCTATTGGCACAATCAAGTTGACTGCAGTAATAGTAGGTTGAGAATAGGTTTTCTTTTCTGCTGTTAGAATAGTTTGAGGAGTATTGGATTAGTTATAGTGGCTAAAAGGTTAAACACGGCCAGGTTGACGAAAGAGCAAATGGCCATTTGAGTGGGGCAACTGATGCAATGAGATAACAATCGTTCACTCACCCTAGAGTCTAGTGAAATCTAACAGGGTCCAGTAAAAGCATCTCCTTGTTCTTTTGTTTTA
>JAPFBL010001060.1:0-35000 GCA_026182355.1 Hermatobates lingyangjiaoensis | reverse complement strand
GAAATGCTTACTATTAATTTACAATTGAATGTAACTATTTAAGAACGACATGTTTCGGTCCTTCAAGAGACCATCATGAGGTTAATTTTAGATACTATAAACTAAAACTTAACGCACAGAGATAATTATTACTAGGGAGGTAACACGATACCGCGTTTAAGGTTTACTATATTTCACTGAAGGTTTTTGGAAGGTGGCTGGCGACATTTGTGGTGGAGGGAAGTCCAGGTACTGGGTCATTACACTCTACTTCTCCTGATTGGGGGAAATATATTTAATATATATATATATATAGTTTAATTAATTAATTATTTACATATATTGATAAAAGTATCGACAGTGGAATAGAAACAAAACTAAAGTTATCGGGACTCAGTCAGTTCATCAGGTTCAAATTAAACTATCATTGCCAACGTTTCGGTTTTTTATTTAAAACCTTTTTCATAGGCAGAAGTATAAATTTGAAACAGAAAAAAACCAAGTATTACATTATAAATTATTTTACAAAGAAAAATAATATGTGGATTTTAACAACAACTGTAGTCTGAATGAACACGTGACACTTAATGAACTTAATTTATACTTCTGCCTATGAAAAGGGTTTTAAATAAAAAACCGAAATGTTTGCAATAAGAGTTTAATTTGAACCTGAAGAACTGACCGAGTCCCGATAAATTTTAGTTTTGTATATATATATATATATATATATATATAATATATATTATATAGTTATTATATAGTTATCAACAACCTGTTGATAACTTCTGTTGTCATGTTTACGTTGACTTTGCGAATAGTTTGAGTTTTTTTCAGTTTAAATTTATATTTGTTTTTTAAGTAAATTGTCAAACTACGATAACTTTCTTGATAATGGTCAACGAAGACCGAAACATGTCGATGATATACAAGAATAAAAACTTTGGAGAACTGATTTATCTTGTCCCAAACTCATGGAAGCCAGAGGTAAAGAAATTTGAAAAATTAATTCGAAAATGCGTCAAAATTGAAATAGGCATAGGTTTTAATAGAACATATATATATATACATGGGTATACGTAAAAGGTATAAAATATGGCATGCAATTCAAAATGAGGATCTAGTCTATGTATATTTTTGCCTTTTAGTTTAATTTTGCTATTTCATAAATTTTCTAATTTCGTTTTGATGCAAATTAATTAATTACTAATGAATAAACAAGACAATTAAATGGAAAAGTTTTGAATTTTAATTATTTTATTTTTTAACAGTGATAAAATTATGAAATAAATATGGAAATGTTATATAATGATTTTTGGGAGTATTTCAAGTGAGATAGAGAGTTTTAAAGTTTTTGAGGGATTGAGTGTTCAAAGTGTAAAGACTATTTGAAATGGAATAAAGATTAAAAGGCAGAGAGAAAAGACGGTGTTTTGAATAATGCAGTAAGACAGACGGAGTGAGAGAGAGAGAGACCTTGTTTACATTTAACACTGTGGACTGCATACGAATATTGAAGAGGACTAATTTTAACTTGGCAGCGCAGCGGTCGGGTTAGCTGAATGGTTAAGTACCCGTCTTCTAACTTGTAGGTCCATGGTTCAAATCTAATATTTTAGTCCTTGATTTATTCATGTAGGGGGGTGATCAATATTTAAATGTCGTCAACCTTGAATGATAATGATAATACCGAACTATAATACCAATGAATGAATGATTAATGATAATGATATCAAACCTTGATTGATAAGGCTCTAAAGCAAGATATAAGGATATGAAGAAACTCAACTCTTAGGGCTCTAGATTTAGTGAAAAAGAAAAGGTAATGTGGATTTCTTTCAGGGTAGCTCAGTGGCTTGCATACTCGCTTCTGGAAAAATAGTAATGAACCCAGGTTTCAGTAGTGAACTCAAAACTGTTGCACTCAAGTTAATCAAATGCAAAGTGTCAAAAATAATCGTAGCAAAAACTCCCTCGACATGATGTTAAGAACGTCGGTCGCCATAGTGGTGGGGGAAAATCCCGAAATACTGACCAAAATATGAAAACATCTCGCGAATTCAATGAAATTTTGTACACCAAAGTTTTTTGGCATGCTGATTACGATTCTGATGTCAAAATTTAAAAAAATTATTAGGAGATTTGAGATAGGGACACCAAGCGCAATTAAAAGTTAAATAAAATTAAAAATATGTTAATTTTCACATATATTTATGAATAAAAATCTGATGTAAGAAATGTTTAAAGAACAAATAAAATAAAAATGAATAAAGAAAATAATAAAAAAAAAAGATAAATAAAGTAAAAATTTCTTTGCGTGTCAAAAACCACCTTTAATATAGCTCTCCGTGTATAAACTAGCATATTCTGAAACAATATTACAATATTTAATATAAATGATAATAGTTCTTAATGAATACATATATAATGAAGATATAAATAATATTGAATAGTAAATAAATTAATAATACGTATTTCTTAATTAATTTAATCTATTAATAGATCGATAGATCGCTTTTTGATTAATAATAATTCATTTGAAATGAACAATTATGAAAGAATGTAAATGGTAATTATACTTTATTATATATTTTTTTCTATTATGAGAAACTTCTGGAATTTATATGCTTACTTAATTAGTTTTGTTTATCAAAAGGAAATGAAATATTTAAAACACGTTTATAAAAATACACAATATTATTATTATAGAATTATTATAATTAAAGAATGCATAGATATTACATAGAAAGAATAAATACATATTTAAAGAGTATTATAATAATAATAACATAATTTTTAAACAGATAAGCTCAATATAACAAAATAATTCTGCTAGAATACCTCTAATAGATCATTCAAGTAAATAAACAGACAGTAACAAACACAGTAAGCAAGAAAATTACAAACCAATAAAAATTGGCAAAATAAACGAAATTAAAAGGAAAAAAAGTAAACATTATTACCTTGTTTTTGAAGAAAAAAAACAACTGTTATACCAGTTCATGCCTCTATCTGCCAGCATCATACCAGAATTTGAAGTTTATATTCAGTTTAGTTTTGTAATTCATCATATTTAGAGAATAATACGTTTTTTTATGTTCGTGTTTCATGAATTTATTTATTTAGTAGTTCTATAGTAATTCCTTTTTTGTTGGTTCGATTTATTTGTTATTTCGATTGTAATTCCTTTTTTGTTGGCTCGATATATTTGTTATTTCCATAGTAATTTCTTTTATGTTGGCTCGATATCTTTTTTGTTGGTTTGATATATTTATTTGGATTGTAATTTCTTTTTCTGTTAGTTCGATTTATTTGTTATTTCGATCGTAATTCCTTTTTTGTTGGCTCGATATATTTGTTATTTCCATAGTAATTTCTTTTATGTTGGCTCGATATCTTTTTTGTTGGTTTGATATATTTATTTGGATTGCAATTCCTTTTTTGTTAGTTTGATATATATATATATATATATATATATATATATACACTTTTTCACTGAAAATACGATCCAAAACGGACAAATATAGTTCAATATAGACAAAAAAAACATAGAGAAATCAAAAGAACACACTTACAGTCTCTAATTTTTGGTTTGAACAGTCTTCAGGAGAGATAAGAGAGGGAAACCAAGCGCACTGGTTCAGAGGCGGTTGGAGACCAAAGGTTGTTTGAAGACGGTTCAAACCAAAAATTAGAGACTGTAAGTGTGTTCTTTTGATTTCTCTATGTTTCTTTGTCTATATTGAACTATATATATATATATTTCGATTGTTTTTTTCATTTTTGGAGACTCAATATATTTGTAATTTCGATTCTAATACCATTTTATTGGAATAATCTCTTCTTTAAAAAGGCCGATATAGGAAGGGAATCAAAATGAGGAATCACAAAAGGTTTAAAGGGCGGTCACGTGGAAGAGAGACCCTTCAGACTTGACGAGGGCATTGGTGTGCGTGTGCGTGTGCGTGTGTGTGTGCAAGGGAGAGTGTCATTAGCCTAGAACAAAGGGTCCCCACCCACCCCATAGAGAGAGCCCTTTGCTCTCTGTCCAAGAGGACTTAAAGCAAAGATTGACACTCACTCTGTCACTCTCTCTCACTCTCACTCACTCTATTGCAATACCAATCTTTTATCTAGCTTAATCCTTATCAAATTTGAAAAAGACCCATTCAATAATATTACTTTTAAAATTTCTTCACAACTGTTATTATATTGAAAAAAATCACAGTTTCTGCATTCACGACCTTTTTTGGTATATATTGATAGCAGATATTCTCTTAAGCATATTTTATTGAAAATGATCGCAGTTTCTGCATTCACGACCTTTTTTGGTATATATTGATAGCAGATATTCTCTTAAGCATATTTTATTGAAAATGATCGCAGTTTCTGCATTCACGACCTTTTTTGGTATATATTGATAGCAGATTTCCTCTCAAGCATATTTTATTGAAAATGATCGCAGTTTCTTCATTCACGACCTTTTTTGGTATATATTGAGAGCAGATTTTCTCTCAAGCAAATTTTATTGAAAATGATCGCAGTTTCTGCATTTATATCTTTTTTGTTATAATGTGATAGCAGATATTCTCTCAAGCATATTTTATTTGAAAATTATCGCAGTTTCTGCATTTATAACCTTTTTTGTTAAATATTGATAGCAGATATTCTCGCAAGCATATTTTATTGAAAATGATCGCAGTTTCTGCATTCACGACCTTTTTTGGTATATATTGGCAGCATATTTTCTCACAAGCATATTTTATTGAAAATGATCACAGTTTCTTCATTCACGACCTTTTTTGGTATATATTGATAGCAGATATTCTCTCAAGCATATTTTATTGAAAATGATCGCAGTTTCTACATTCACGACCTTTTTTGTTATATATTGATAGCAGATATTCTCTCAAGCATATTTTATTGAAAATGATCGCAGTTTCTGCATTTATAACCTTTTTTGGTATATATTGATAGCAGATATTCTCTCAAGCATATTTTATTGAAAATGATCGCAGTTTCTGCATTTATAACCTTTTTTGTTATATATTGATAGCAGATATTCTCTCAAGCATATTTTATTGAAAATGATCGCAGTTTCTACATTCACGACCTTTTTTGTTATATATTGATAGCAGATATTCTCTCAAGCATATTTTATTGAAAATGATCGCAGTTTCTGCATTTATAACCTTTTTTGTTATATATTGATAGCAGATATTCTCTCAAGCATATTTTATTGAAAATGATCGCAGTTTCTACATTCACGACCTTTTTTGTTATATATTGATAGCAGATATTCTCTCAAGCATATTTTATTGAAAATGATCGCAGTTTCTGCATTTATAACCTTTTTTGGTATATATTGATAGCAGATATTCTCTCAAGCATATTTTATTGAAAATGATCGCAGTTTCTGCATTTATAACCTTTTTTGTTATATATTGATAGCAGATATTCTCTCAAGCATATTTTATTGAAAATGATCGCAGTTTCTACATTCACGACCTTTTTTGTTATATATTGATAGCAGATATTCTCTCAAGCATATTTTATTGAAAATGATCGCAGTTTCTGCATTTATAACCTTTTTTGGTATATATTGATAGCAGATATTCTCTCAAGCATATTTTATTGAAAATGATCGCAGTTTCTGCATTTATAACCTTTTTTGTTATATATTGATAGCAGATATTCTCTCAAGTATATTTTATTGAAAATGATCACAGTTTCTGCATTCACGACCTTTTTTGGTATATATTGGCAGCATATTTTCTCACAAGCATATTTTATTGAAAATAATTCCAGTTTCTGCATTCACGACCTTTTTTGGTATATATTGCCAGCATATTTTCTCACAAGCATATTTTATTGAAAATAATCCCAGTTTCTGCATTCACGACCTTTTTTGGTATATATTGATAGCAGATATTCTCTCAAGCATATTTTATTGAAAATGATTGAAGTTTCTGCATTCACGACCTTTTTTGCTATATATTGGCAGCATATTTTCTCACAAGCATATTTTATTGAAAATGTTCGCAGTTTCTTCATTCACGACCTTTTTTATATTTAATATTGTTTATCTGACCATCTTCTACATTGAAAAATTAATCCAAAGTTTTCGTTTGGCAACTTCAAAATATTTCTATTTTGTTTGAAAAATATCAGAAACATATAAAAACATATATCACCGAGAAATTAGCTTAAAAGTAATATTTGTTTTGTAATACAGAACAACAGAGTCCATTCCTTATACTGCAATATTAGCCAAAGATTATACTATTCGTAAACACAAGAAAATACACACCCGATATTAAGTTTTGTTCAATGGTCCAACACATAGATTGATTAGAGTATTTTGTTAGACCAGTGTTTCCCCAAACTTTTTCGAGTGACCGCCCCCTTGAGTCCATAAACCTATAACTCAACACTCTTGAATAATAATCAGATTCCTAGACTAAATAACCAAATGAGTAACATTTTAATAATTAAATAAAAATAATTACTAATCGAATATTTATTTAAAATGTAATAGATGTATTGTTTCATAGCATATTTTTGCAAAAGAATTAATACACAATAAAAGAAACTTAGTTGAGAATATACTTTTAACATAAAAATGAATTATCAAAAGAAATAATTTTAAGAAACCGTTTCCTAGAAGTTTACATGTCGTGTTTTCACTTAAATTTAGAAATTATATTGTATGAACATTTTCCATTTATAGAAATATAATCCCCACTGTTTTTTGCATTACCGCCCCCCGATATCAAAGCACCGCCCCCAGGGGGGTGGTACCGCCCACTTTGGGAAACACTGTGTTAGATAAATACATCATAACATAGAAAGCATAAAAATTATACGTTTGATTGGCGTAGATGTTTTAAATGTAACATTTTATTCTTCTTATATCTTGTATTAAGTCGTGAAATCAATTTCAAATTATATCGGTAAACCTCTAAACATCAATTTTATTTCAGTCTTTATATATATATATTGAATATGATCGCAGTTTCTGCGTTAACGACCTTTTTGTTAACTGATTCTAACCTCCTGGCTATTCTCCTTGTTGTAGTAGGTAAACTATAAATCAGGTTCGCCAATGACATTTCCAAGTAAAAGGGTCAACATTAAGAAAGGAATTTAAAAAACATGATCTAAATCTATAATCACTTTACACTAATACACGAGCTTTCAACATTCATATGTCATTTTTAGGTTAATACAAAATAAACATCAACTAAATAAAGAAAGTTACAAATACTAATAGCTCTAAGTTCCATTGACAACTGAAGGTATGGAAGGATGGAATTGCGGGGGGGGGGGGGGGGGGTGGAGGAGAAACTGTTAACGCAGAAACTGCGATCATATTCAATGAAATATGCTTGAGAGAAGATCTGCTGCCAATATATACCAATATATATTATATTACAACTACCCTCAGAGGGGTAACAAGTATTTTTGATACATGATACATAAGTAAGATTGAATAAAAGAGGGGAGAAAAAACTACCCATTGGTAGAAAAAACTACCCATTGGTAGAAAAAACTACCCATTGGTAGAAAAAACTACCCATTGGTAGAAAAAACTACTCCATATAGATTGTTGTGATAATCTGCCACTAGTTAGCATTTCTTTCAGTCTATTCCAGCGTTTCCCAAAGTGGGCGGTACCGCCCCCCTGGGGGCGGTGGTTTGATATTGGGGGGCGGTAACGCAAAAATAGGCGGTCGGGGGGCGGTAACGCAAAATAGGCGGTTTGGGGGGGCGGTAACGCAAAAATAGGCGGTTTGGGGGGGCGGTAACTAAAAAATAGATGGTTGGTGGCGACAGTGTAGCTAATGTAGCAGCTGGCTGCTACAATACTTATATCGTCGTCACAAACTGTTGGCGGTAACCATCAAAAACCATACAAGTAATAAAAATTAGAAATAAGAATTTCAAAAGATATGCCGCTCTTTTACCTGAGGATTAAGGGGTCAGCCCCGGTCGAAAGTAAAAGAGAGTTTTCGGTGAAAATAAAGGCAATAAAAAGATAAGCTGCTCTTTCGCGTATGTCCTATGGATTAAGAGGTCAGCCTTGATCGGAAGTAAATGAGTTTTCGATCGAGATAAGAAGAATAAAATGATCGTTACCTATATAAACAGTAGACTGCAATCTCAATTCTGTAAAGGTAGATTGTGGCTGTAGATTGCATGACAGCTAGAGGATGCTTTTTTACTATTTCTTACTGTACTTCTTTCTTTCCCCAAACATCCCTTTCTGGACATTAGTCCTTTCCTGCGCTTTCACCCTTTTAAAATACCATTCTTATATTAATTAACCTGAACAGGATAGGTTAGTTCTGATAGGCTTTTTGGCATATCTTTCCATTTTTATGGGGTAGGGGGCGCTTGGCAGGCTATTCTAGAAGACAAGGGGGCGCTGGCACTCTATTCTAGAAAACAAGGGGGCGCCAGCCTGAAAAAGTATGGGAAACCCTGGTCTATTCGGTTAAAAAACTTCTAAGTTTACGTAAACAATGTAAATAAATGTAAACAAATCAGACAAGTAGAATGTGATATATTAGTCCTTGATGACTATGCATTTATTATAGTTGTATTGCTCTTTGCAGTAATTGATATTACACGAATTCTTTTTTATTAATTGCTTATTATTATTATCCACTTGTCATCTGTTATTTAATAATAAATATAAAAGTTGAGCCCTTAGTGGGGCCATGCAGTTCTACCAATAGCTGTATTGGCTTTATATCCAAAGGTTCTTTGAACCGGGGGCTAAAAAGGTCACTGACTTTTTTTTTTTTTTTTTTATTATAGAGTAGTTAGGCGATGAAATGCAATTTACGCACGATGAAATGTAATTAATCCATCTATTACATGAAGTGTTATTTTGATTCTTATTCATATATATATATATATATATATATATATATATATATATATATATAACTTTAAATTACACAAAGCACGACACAGAAAAGACAATACAAAGAAAACTTACAGAATTCAATATTTCGAACTGTTGTTCGTCATCAGGAGAGTAGACTTGAAGAGAGGACGAAGTGAGAGAGATCTCCTCACGTCGAAGAACGGAGCGTGAAACATATAATATATATATATATATATATATATATATATATATATATATATATCACTGATAAAACGAAATACGATCCAAACTGGACACAATACGAGTTCGAGATTAACAAAGAGCAGCACACAAAGTAGGGAAACATACTTACAGACTCAAATTTTCGGGTAATCCGTCTTCAGGAGAAAAGAGAATGGGAGACCAAGCACATTGTAAACGCAACGGCGAGTAACCAACCCGGCAACCGCCAGTGCTGTCAACCGTACCCGGTCTTAAAGTATAGAATTAGGAGAAGATATAAACAGAAATTCAGATAAGCAGTACTGGTTGGGTAAAACTATAAATAGGTGAAAAATTATAAGCAATATAAGATAAAAACAAACTATAAAAAACAAAAATAATGATAGATTAAAGAAGAAATAAATAAATAAATAAATAAAAAATAAATACAATACAAAAACTTGCATTGTTTGTTTTAGTAAATAAAAGATAGAGACTGAATAATATATATATATATGTTGACTGTCGTCCCTCCGTCAATTCACTTCTTCTCCTGAGGACGACCGCCATTACGGTCGAAATATTGAAAAGTGAGTCTTTGTTGTGTTTCTGTTTATGTGTTACTGCTTATTTTAATTGTTATATATATATATACATATATATTGTTGTTTGTATCGGTCAGTGGACGCATTTACGTCTCCGTTCCTTCATTCCTTCTCCTTTTTATTTTCTTCTTCTCTCCTGAAGACGGCAAGACGCCGAAATGATCGAGATTCGTGAGTGTTAGTCCTCTTTCTTGTGTTCTCTAGTTTAACTTTAATTATATATATATATATATATATATATATATATATATATATATATATATATATATATCCTTATTATATAATAATAATAATAAGGACGGAGACGTTAATGCGTCCACTGGACGATATAAACAACAATACAATGACACGCAGTGGAGGCACCTTACCAACGTGGACCAGTTTAGGCTGTGAGTAAATAAAATTATAAAAGTGATATTTAAGTAAAGGGGAGGAGAATAGTAAAAAAAAGAAAGGAAAGGAAAAAACATAAAACTAAAATTAAACAAAAAACGAGGCTGAAAAAAAAAAGGAAATCATGTGATTAAATTTAGACCAGGGGAGTTTCTTGCACCCAATAACCAAATGAAGGCTTCCTCAGAAGCCCTTAGAGTGGTCTGGGTGTCATCATTTGAGAGTTGTCTTAATACTTGAACCCTGAAGCAATCGTTGAAGGGAAGGTTATGGAGATTGGCGTGGGTGGCATATATATACATATGAAGCACTTATTAGTCTTCTGGGCGGTAGATCGGCTCCTGGGCTTAACCTCAATCGTTGATTTTTTTTTTTTTTTTTTTTTTTATAGTTATCAGCTTTTAATTTTATTTTAGTTAAATGTTTTCATTTTTTAATTTTTATTTGGCTTTTATCTCTTTATCTTCCCTGACTACCTTTCCTCCGAAAGTTGGCTACACTGTTTGAGTGCTTCAGTTCGAACGCCAAGTCAGTCGTTATCAGCCTTTGGAGCGATTCACTTCTTTTCCTGAAGACGAGGACATCGAAATATAGTAGTGAGTTCAGTGGTTTCCTTTCTATGTGTTCTTTTTTAAATTCTAGTTTTTATATATATATATAAATATATATAATGTAATTTCTTTTTTGAGGGTTGAGGTCTAATGATTTTAAACTGGTTCTTTTGCCGACGTTTCTACATATATTTATGTCATTTTCAGGGCTACAACATGATTATTTTACAATTATCACTACTATTACAACTATAATCAGTTATTTCGACTATGGATTTTTTATTTTATTTTATTTATTTATTTTTTTATTTATTTTAAAACAAATCCGTAGTCAGTTACAATTAAGAAATTACAATAGAAATTTTGACAATAGCTTAGTGAGAGAACTTACAGAAGTATAAAACCTCTAAACAGAAAAACTAAGTATTTCATTAGAAATTACTGTACAGAGAAAAATAGTACAAAGAAAATAAAATGGTAATATTTCATTATTAAATTATTTCTTATATTTCCTTGTATTAGAAAATATAAAAGAAATATATTAGAAATTATATTTTCTTATATTTATTCTTCATAATAAAAATAATTTTAAAAATAAAATTTAAATTATTTTCGAAAATTTAAAATTTATTTTAATTGTTAATGTTTATTGATTTTATCTGAAATGTATCAAAAATTATAGTAATTCTGAATTACACATAGTTTTTGAATGTCGTTGAACGGATTAGGGTCATTTATGTTGGTTCTTATAAATAAAATTATAAGAATTATTCGGAATTCGGACGAATCTGTTTTCGAATATCGTTTCGGAACGGATTATA
This sequence comes from Hermatobates lingyangjiaoensis, assembly GCA_026182355.1. Classification (NCBI taxonomy): domain Eukaryota; kingdom Metazoa; phylum Arthropoda; class Insecta; order Hemiptera; family Hermatobatidae; genus Hermatobates; species Hermatobates lingyangjiaoensis. The sequence continues at coordinate 23,557 of JAPFBL010001060.1, read as the reverse complement.
GTCGAGAACTCCACCATGTAGTCTGTTATTAAGAGTTTTATATATTTCTTTTTATAACTTTGATAGATTTAAAGTAATGTCAACAGAGCATGACGTCACCAACAAGACTAATTTGGTTGATTGTTAGATAATAGTCATTCTAAATGACGTGCTGAAAACAGAAACCGTCTCCTATTACATTCAAGGAATTAGCTTCCAATATTTCTCACACGTAGCGCTAGTAGTCTCACCTCTTATCTAACTTGAATGTTTATCTGAATTATTCTCCTTCTATTTATCTAATCAATTCAAATGAAATTGAATATTTATTGTTTACTAGACTACCCGTGACCCGTTGAGTCATCAAACACCTTTTTAATGCAATCATGTTCGCATAAATGCAGATAAACTATAAATTAATACATTTATTAATAAAGAGGGGATAATGAACTTATTTTTAAAACAGTTCTGTTCTATTTTCAACATTTTTTTGGACAATTTGAATTTTCCAAAAAAAAAATTTGTTTTCTGTTTGACCCTACTGAGAGCAACATATAATTGGACATAAAGAGATTTCACAAAAACACGTAAAATAATAATCAAAGATCAAACCACAATATGAAATGGGGAAAAACAAGACTAAGATCTTTCAACCGTAATAAGTGGTCTTCGTCAGAGTTAAAAATCTAACTGAAACACTAGATGCAGATAACATCTGGTGATTGGTTGAGAAGAGTGGGAGGGAAGAGTGGTATTTTAAAAGGTTGAAAGCACAGGAAAGGACTAATGTCCAGAAAGGGATGTTTGGGGAAACAAAGGAGTACAGTAAGAAAGAGTAAAAAACTTATCCGCTAGCTGTCAACCCTCTTAGAAGAGGCTATTGCCCTCGTAACGAAAGTATCAACTCTTCTCAACCCCTCACCAAATGTTTTCTGCATCTAGTGTTTCAGTTGGATTTTTGACTCTGACGAAGACCACTTGTTACGGTTGAAAGATCCTAGTATGTTTCTCATGTCATATTGTGGTTTGATCTTTAATATAATTGGACATGTTGAAATGCTGTTTTACATAATGTACTAATACTTTCTGTAGAGTCTCTCCTTGAGACTTATGAATAGTCATAGCAAATGCTAACTGAATTGAAAATTGAATCCTTGAAAAAGGAATGTTGTCCTCTTTAGAGAAAACAATTTTCAATCTTGGAATTAAAATTATTTCCCATTGACACCGTGTTGCGATAATTTTATAAACAATGACACTATCATAAAGCTCCTTAGTTATTAGTCTTGTTTCATTACGTAAGCTCGGTGGATCAATGTTTCTCATAAACATTTATGACATGAGATTCCTTGTTTGAGTTTTAGCTTATATTGGAGCAATCCAGACAACTCTAGTGAGTCAAGAAATTCTTGAAGGTAATGTGTGGGTTCTGTTCCTACACAAATCGAGTTATATGACAGATATTATTTTAATTTTTCCTGGAAATTATTCAATGAACCCGTGATTAATTTCACTATCTGTCTCGTTAAATAGAACTTACGATTAAGGAACTTCGTAATGTTTATAGAACATTCGTATTTATAGAACTTCGTATATAGGAATACTCTGTGAACAATATTTGTGGGTTGGTGAATAAAGAGTAAATGTATTTCAATACACTTATCAACATTATAAGCACTGATAAACATGTCTTCAGGTGGTAATAATTTGTTTATTTTCACTAATTTCAACTCTGACTTTTCCAATATTTAACAGAATTTTAGAGTATTTCTCATCTTCTTCTTGAACTCTCATATTGCGAGTTAAATTGAATTTAGTGAATTTGCGCCACAAGTTAGACTGATTCAAGCATTACACAGGGTGATTGAAAAGTAACTCCCTATTTTAAAAAAAAACTATAATTTATTTTTAAAATATAATTTCTACAATTAATGAATATGAGAAGGAAATTCGATATGGGCGCCTTTATTTGCCAGCAGCTTCTCAAAGTCGACCAGGAATAGCATCAACTGATTTCGCAAGAAACTCTTGTGGGATGGAAATCAAAACTTCTCGTATTCGCCCTTCAAGTTCTTCCAAATTCAGATTTAAATAAATCTGAAAGGAAAACAAGAAGATAAATTAAATTGCCATACATTAAGTAATATATACGCAAAATTGAGATTTAATTGAAATTTAAAATAAATTGTATTTATTTTAAAATAGGGAGTTACTTTTCAATCACCCTGTAGATATCAGCATCAGTTCCTCTCTTGACAACTAGAAGAATTTGTCAATTCCTGAGATGCTACAGCTAATGCAGTTAGTCCTAGACTCCTTAATTTCAGAGAGAATTAGTTTTATTAAGGACTTCCCTGTACCTTCCGATGAATTGGGAGCCTTACTCTATCACTTTTATTGAAATAGATATATCAAAAGAAGAAAATACAGGCATTATGAAAAGTGTTTTTTTGATTACTTACGTAATTGTGCGCTGTTAATATTTTACTTATATTAAATTTGATAATTTCTACAACTTTCGTTAATTATAATAAATATCGACATAGTTTCTCGACCACTGATATTTCAAATCCACAGTAGTGGTTCTTGAGGATTTTAGTCATAAACATACAACTCCTGATTATAAGCCGACGTTTCACCAAAAGTTGTTTAGCATTTTCAAGGCTAAAACACAATTTATTAACGACATAAGTAAAACAAGACAAATTCATCCACGTAACACCAACCAGCAGAAATCAAACCAAACAAACAAAAAATTCTGTATTTTGTGTTTTTTTTGTTACTGAATTTTTTGTTTGTTTGATTTGTATTCTGTTAGTTGGTATTCCTTGGATGTATTTATCTTGTTTTACTTATGTCGTTAATAAATTGTCTTTTAGCCTTGAAAATGCTAAACAACTTTTGGCGAAACGTCGGCATATATTCAGGATTTGTATGTTTATGACCAAAATTCTCAAGGTTATTTTAAAAGTTAGGTTAGTGAGAACGTATAGTCAAAATTTCTATTGTAGTTTCTTAATTGTAACTAATTGCACTTTTTATGTATGTTTGATTTTTGAATGATTGTATTATTTCTTATATTTCCTCTTTTTTTGTAGGCCTATAAAACAGGTTTTAAATAAAGACCGAAACGTTGTTAATGAGAGTTTAATTTGAACCTGAACAACTGACCGAGTCCCGATAAACTTTGGTTTTGTTTCTATTCCACGGTCTTTCTGCAATATTATTTAATAATATTTCTCATTAGGGAGTCAGGGTAGCCCAGTGGCTTGCGTACTCGCCTCGACTTTCTATAATATTATTTAATAATATTTCTCATTAGAGTCAGCGTAGCTCATAATATATAATAAAATATTATATTAAAAATGAATTATTTTAGAAACAAACTTAAACACAACTGTCAGATAAAATACGAATGTTCTAAGGTAATATTATAAACACACATTCCTTTCATTATGATATTTTATATTAGGTAAATAAATTGAATATTTCACTTTACAAGGTTTGTTTGTTTTAAATATATTTGATTGTGTATATAACTTGAATTGATATTTTATTTATTTATGCCATAAATTTTTACTTTTAAATGATTTTTATTTTGCTAAATATGCTTATTGTGTATATATCTTGAATCATGTTAAGAATACTATATCAAAAGCTTGGGCCATATAAGAATCTGTTTCCGTGCCTTAATAACAAGAAAGAACAATTAAAATTATCTCTGTCAATCATGTTCAGTGAATTAATTTCAATAACTATTGTTATAATTTCTGAGTGACACAAAGTCACGGGTAGTCTAATTAGAGAATATAATGAGCTCTAATTACGATGACTTTGATTTGTAGGTGTAATTTAATTACAGCAATTAGATATCCCTAATTATTATCAATATTATAATTCATTACTTTTGTAAACTGTTATAGTGTGGTATTTACTAATATTGGGGGTGGATTTAAAAAAAATTACGTCTCCACAGAAAAAAAAGTGTTCGAAACGTGTTGTTAGTTTTTTAGTGTAGAGACGTAATTTTTGAAATCTATCAATTACGTTTTATACATTAGAAAATCCGAATCCACTCTTAGAAAAATTTCTGTCTGTTTGTTTTGTACAAAAATGCTGTCACAAGTAAACACAGCCAACATAAGTACAAAAAAAAAAATTGATGAAAAAAAGAAATATTTATTATTTAAATAATAAATATATTATTGTGAAAACAAAGCAAACTTGATAATATTATTAAAAAGAAAATGGTTTTATACTTATCTGGATTGAGCGATAATACGGAAGCTAATTGCGCAGTGTTTCAAATTCTATTTGTTTCTTTTGAAATGGTAATTATCTTGTTTTAATAGGCGCCTCTCAGCTCTTTCTGCTATTCACGCAACCTTTTCAATTATAGATAACATTCTAATCATTAGGTGAAATTAGAAACTGCAACATCATTTAAAGTAATTGTTTCAAACTTAATTATCAACAAATGTAAACAAACCGCTCATTTATTTTTTGTTTGTTATATTTATCATAATGTCATTGTTTTAATCATAATTACAAAAAAAAAACAAATACTGATTGAACGCCATTTTTAATTTGTGTTTATCATCTATATATAAATTCTCTTCGTGGCTCTGTATGTATGTATGTATGTATGTATGTTTGTACCTTATGGATTCGGCCTACAATGGACCTTTTTCAAAAATTCTTTTGCAAGGCACTTTCTTTCTTTCTTTTGGGCCCCCTAGGGCCCAAAAACCTCAAAAATTTGCCAATTTTTAGTTTTTGCATTTTTTCTCAAGAAATATGACGTCTACGGCTTTAATGTATAAAATATGAAATGTTGGAAATAAAAATTCAGCTCAAAGTTATATAATGATTTTTTGCTCTAGGAAGCTTCTTTCATAGCCTAGTTACCACTATTCTCCTGAAAATGTTAAAAAACGTCCAAAGGACTGTAGATCATGAATGAAGAATTGTAAGACAAAAATGCATAAAATAATATTGAACCCAATTTTCATTTCGATCATTTCATATTTTATACTTAAAACTTCTAGACCCGGGCAACGCCGGGTATTTCTGCTTGTTTTTCTAAATTATCTTGTCATAACGTGATTGTTGTTTGAATAAATTAATCAAATTAAATCATTACTTACAGTTTTTATGGACCAGGATCAGTGGCATAACAATGGAGGGGAGGGGGGGGGGGGGAAGCGTTTTGAGTAAAATAGGAAAAAATTTAAAAATCTTAAAGTTTAAAGAAGGGATTCTTGAGAATTTTGATCTAAAGAAATATTAAACTCCTGTTTATATGCCGACGTTTCGCCAAAAATTGTTTACCATTTTCAAGGTTAAAAAACAATTTATTTATTAACAGCATAAGTATCAAATAAATTGTTTTTTTTTAGCCTTGAAAAATGTCAAACAATTTTTTGGCGAAACAAACGAATATAAATAGGAGTTTAATTTTTTTTATGTCCAAAATCCCTCAAGAACTCTTTTCTTTGAACTTGATAAATCAGTGGTCGAGAAGTTATATCAATAAAAAATCTTAAATTTTTACAACAAAATGAGTTTTTAAGGTTGTTATTCTTTTTATGTTTTTTGTGTATAATAGTGTTTTTTTAAACGAATTTTCAAATGTAATCTTTGCAAATTAAAAATAAATATATTTCTAAATTTTTCAAAGCTCGTTTTTACGGCCAGTAAACGACGGGTTTGGTGTCGGTTAATAGCCGTTGCGTCTACAACGTGCTTCGTTTCCCTTTCTTTTTTCTCCTGAAGACGGAAAACCATAAAATTTGAGTCTGTAAGTGTGTTTATTTACTTTCTATGCTACCTATCTTCAATTTTGAACTGTTATATATATATATATATATATATATAATATTATTATATATATATTCACTGTTTTGTTATTGAGGGCTAGGTCAAATAAAAGAACATAAACTCCTTTCTAGGCCGACGTTTCGATGTATTTGTACATCATCTTCAGGACTAAAATTAGAGTAAGACTATAATACATTTATCAAAACAATCTACAACTAACGTAGAAACGTCGGCCTAGAAAGGAGTTTATTTTCTTTTATTTGACCTAGTCCTCAATAACAAAACAGTGAATAGAATAGAAGAGGTCAATAACAATTTTTGAGTTTATATATATATATATATATATACAATTAAAAGAAACGGTCCAGCGGACTTTTTTACAATAAAATAAAAAACGAAGGAAACACACAGAAAGACACAGACATAACTCACATCGATATTTCGACAATCGTCGTCATCAGGAGGTGCGAAGAGCGAAGAGTCCCGCAGGAAGACAGGGCGGTACTGAGTACCTGTCTTCCTGCGGGACTCTTCGCTCTTCGCACCTCCTGATGACGACGATTGTCGAAATATCGATGTGAGTTATGTCTGTGTCTTTCTGTGTGTTTCCTTCGTTTTTTATTTTATTATATATATATATAAATATAATACGGTACTATTTTCTTGACCGCAAAATATTAACAAACCCTTTTTCTTTTTCTCGGAGTTTGGTCAGGGTAAATATATGGAATCACCTTTTTGCCAACGTTTCGTCTTTATTTCAAGACATCCTCAGGGCTATAAACGAAGACTGGGTTCTGTTACATTACAACATTACAACGACTGGGTTGTTGTAATGTAACAGAACCCAGCCCTGAGGATGTCTTGAAATAAAGACGAAACGTTGGCAAAAAGGTGATTCCATATATTTACCCTGACCAAACTCCGAGAAAAACAAAAAGTGTTTGTTTTTATAAATATAATATAGATAAATATATATATATAAATATGTGTTGACTGTCGTCCGTCCGTCAATTCACTTCTTCTCCTGTGGACGACCGCCATTACGGTCGAAATATTAAAAAAGAAGTCTTTGGTATGTTTCAGTCTATATGTCACAGTTCATTTTAAGTGTAATCTGTCCTGCCGTACCGTTTTTCGTTTATCATGGTATATATATAGTTCAATGTACATAAAGAAAGATAGAGAAATTAGAAACACACACTTACAGTCTCTAATTTTCCGTTGAATCGTCTTCAGGGGAGATAAGAGAGGGAAACCAAGCGCACTGGTTGGTGCGCAAACCTCTTATCTCTCATGAAGACGGTTCAACCGAAAATTAGAGAGAGAGTTTTTTTTTATGTACATTGAACTGTATTGGTTCTTTTCGGATCGTATTTTCATCGAAAAAGTGTATATATATATATATATATATATATATATTATATATGAATTAAATACCACAATAAACAATTTATATTAATTAAAATGCTCTAAGGTCTTTCGTCATAACATCATCAGAGCGCTAAAATGATGAGCTAAAATCATTTTAGCTCTCTGATGATGTTGTGATGAAAGGCCTTAGAGCATTTAATTAATAAATAATTAACAATAATTAATATATATTGTTTATTGTGGTATTTAATTCATATATTATATCAAGAGTTATTGTTGATTATTAATTTATATATATATATATGTGTGTGTGTGTGTATTTGGGGAGCAGGCCTTCATCTATACAAGTTTTGTTAAAACCTATGCCTATTTCTAATTTCACTCTTTTTCGGGTTAATTTTTCCATTCTTCTGAGTTCTGGCTTCCGAGAGTTCGGGGCTAGATATATCAGTTCTCCATAATTTTTATTTTTGTACACCAACATGTTTCGGTCCACATCGACCATTTTCAAGGTTATTTTTACACAATTAAATTATACACACTACATAACAATAAAAACATAACATTGATACTGATCTATTAAAATACATTACTAAATAATTATACTAAGTTACTAAACAAAACAAAGATAGCTAAATAAACACACAGGGTTAACAGTCATAATTAGTGGAAGGTTGTAGGAAGGTATCCGCAGGGTGAGGTTTCCCCAGGATTCTGGTTACCTTCCTACAGCCGTTTGTGCTTGGGAAGGTATTGGACTGTCTTCGTTCACTCTCAGTGACTGGTTTTTCTTCAGATTTCCGTCGAACAGCTTTAAAATTCTAGCGAATCCACCACCCTGGCTGTTAATGGTAGGTTGATTTTGTAGGATGAAAATGGCCTCCAAAATTTGCAGCCTGGTGTGGTCATATTCTTGCTGCAAAATCATGGTGTTGTCGGTAAGCATTTCCCTCGTTAGTTGTAAACATATATATATATATATATATATATACTTTTTTTCGTTGGAAATACGATCCAAAACGGACAAATATAGTTCAATATAAACAAAGAAACATAGAGAAATCAGAAGAACACACTTACAGTCTCTAATTTTCGGTTTGAACCGTCTTCAGGAGAGATAAGAGAGGGAAACCAAGCGCACTGGATCAGAGACGGTTGGAGACCAGGGTCTCCAACCGTCTCTGATCCAGTGCGCTTGGTTTCCCTCTCTTATCTCTCCTGAAGACGGTTCAAACCGAAAATTAGAGACTGTAAGTGTGTTCTTCTGATTTCTCTATGTTTCTTTGTTTATATTGAAATATATATATATATATATATATATATATATATATATATATATATATATATATATATATATTATATAATATATAAATAAAATAAATAACGTAATTGAACTAATGAATTTAATAATAATAATAATTTATTCCAAAAAATAAATATAACATTAATTGTATTGAAAATAAATTATCAAATACATTAAAAACGGGTATTACATGACACGGAAGTAATAATTTAAATACAATGGATCGTATCGATTGCTAATGGTCTGATGAAGATGCTTATTTGTACGAAACGTTGAGAACAGTTCACATAGTTTGGTTTGTTTCTATTTGACGGATTTAATTAATTAATTCCTTAATTATTGCTGGATTGGTTGACCTAGTTGTTTAATTTTTTAAGAAAAAAGAAAAACAACAGTCATGCTAAAGGAGGAAAAGAGATGGAATGAACTTTTAAAAAGATCCCGTTATAACTGTGGAATTTCTCTTTGATAATGTGAAAATCTATTGTTTTGTTTTTTTTTGTTTTTTTTTTTTAATTGGGTTGATGTGAATGAGTACTGTAAATGCATTGAAAGCGAGTTCAATTGTTGTAAAAGGAGATTGGCGCAGTTGGTGGTGGTATAGTGGTGGGGGTATTATTTAAAGGTTTCCTTTTTGTTCTTGTCTAATGAAGTGAGTGAGAGAGCACGAGTGGGTAACAGCGAGTGCGGAGGGGGGGGGGGGGGGGGGGCAGGCTTCAGTTGTTAGTATGCTTTCAAAGTGTCAACATCTAAACCTTGTCATCATCATTATGCATTTGATTCCATCTTAACGATTCCATTAAAAGACGTAAGTTACCTTTTTCTTATATGTATTTTTTTTTTCAAAACAACGTTCCCAAAACAAAAAAATCTGGAGTGACCTAAACTCAACTTTACTATAAGTAACTTAATATCAAATTTCTTGAGTATATAACACATAACGTCTCATTTAAGCATAACATCAACATCTAAATGGGATATGATTATTATTCTTTCATTCCTGAGTTAGTAAAGATAGTGATTGAAGGACATATCAATATATAAGCTTATTTTTGTACATCACACAGCTGATGCAAATAATTGCATTAGTATAACTACAACAGTAATAACATTTTTGAAAAACCAAAGTGAACATTTCTTGATACGAAATATTCTACAAGAGAAACATGGCTTTTGTACAAATAGCCAGTGGATTTCTTACATCGTTTACTTGACATCCTTCTACACTGAATATTAAAGTAAAATTTTCAAATTTAAAGCAGGAAAATACCCTTAATTTCTCTGAAAAACATCATAAACATTGAAGAAAAAATGTTGTTTTAAGATGATTAATAATTAAAGATGTACGATAATTACATTTATTAATCTCCAAACGAAAGATTTCAATTTCGAATTATCTTTTACATTTTTGGTTTTTTATAGAATTATTATACTGGGAATTTTATGACTTCTTAGTATTTAATAAAATCATTTTCCTTCCCCTTTGTCAAATATCATATATAAGAATTTTTTTTGAGTGAGTGTTATCCTTTTCCTGCCTCCTGTACTCTGTTATAAGTTTGCTATGAATGTATATTGAGAAAAAATATATTAGTAATTAGCCAGTTTGCATACTCAAATCGAAGTCAAAGCCAGCTATTCAATATAATTTAAATCTTTTATAGTTGAGAGCTTCTAATTTTTGAAAATAATTAATATGAACTATTAGACTAGAAATGTAAAAAAAAAACTGGATATTTCTCAACAAACATAAGTCCTCTTTCTTGAGGAGTCTATTCATTACATTTCAATATCATGGAAAGGACTACATTCACAATGATAATGTAATTGTAACTGATATTAAGTTTTGCTCAAGAGTGCAATATATAGATTTATTAAAGCATTTTATGAGACAAATCCATCATGCCATGGAAGTCAAAGGTAATTTATTTATGTTTATTGCCGGTGATTTTTTTACATGTAACAATATTATTCCTCTTACATCTCATATAAGTCAATAAACTATTTAAATTGTTTCTTTATGAATATCAATTTTATCTCAGTGGATTCGCTCAAAAAATTTCCAAGTCAATGTAAACAATGTAAAAAAATATAAAAAGTTCGGCAAGTATAGCAGGTGATCTCTTAGTCTAGGACAGGGATGACGAACCTTTTTTAACTCCTGGGTCAATTATATATCTTATATAAAAAAATAAACAAAAGTGGGTCACAACTTTACTTATCAAATCAATGAGAAAGTTGTTGCTGCATCTTATCTGATAGCATTAGAATCCGAGGTTTATAGGTTGTAGTTTTCAGTTTGATACATGCAGCACTCATATTGGCACCAAGACGATTTCTGGTACTTGATTTTATAAAATTCATATGTGAAAACAAGGATTCACATGAATATGAGGAACCAAACAACGTTAGGAGAGCTATTGCTAATTTTTTCATTGATTTAAAAGAAGATGGCAAGGAATTCCATTCTGTAAGAATGATGTTCTCAGCAAAGACTTCAGTAGATAATGATTCTGACTCAGTTTTCTGTAACTTCTGGTTCATGTCAAAAAATTTCGTTTTGTACACCGCACTTTCCTGGAACTCTATTAATTCCATTTCCAAGTTACTAAGATTAAGCCAATCAAACTGTGATAAAGTCAGATCTTCAAATTGAATAGTATCGGGGGAAAAGATAAACTGTAATGTAGTATCTAGTTTCCGGAATTGAACGAACCTTTCTGAAAGTAGATTTCTTGCGTCTCGTATGATAGAAGAATACCTGTAGAACGGTAGTTCTCTTTCTTCGGAGCTGTCAGTCAAACCGGACTTTTCAAAGTGCTTCTTAATGATGAAAAATATTTCAATTTGTTTTCTTCTAAATCTCTTGAAAAAACAACTAGCTTCTTTTCAAAAGCTTTGATATGCCCGAACATCGATGGCGCAACATTTCCAGAACCTTGCAGTTTTGTATTCAAGTTATTGTAATGCAGTGCAAAATCAGCAAAGAAATGTAAGTCATTCAACCAATTATTGTCTGTCAATTCTGGATATTCCTGTCCCTTTTCACCCAGGAAACATTTTATTTCTTCTAATAATTCAACAAACCGGTTCAATACCTGACCACGGCTCAACCACCTAACATTATTGTACATGATTAATCCAGAATATTGACTGTCAACTTCATTTAATAGCATGTTAAATTGACGTTTATTAAGAGCATGGGCAACTATAAAGTTTACAACTTTTGTTACGATGCTCATAACTTTTTCTAGCGATTTAAAAGTGTTTTTTGCACATAGGGCTTGTTGGTGTATCATGCAATGAAACTCAACTAAATCATGTTTAACTTCGTCTCTCAGTAATTTTACAAATCCACAATTCTTTCCAACCATGTTTGGAGCTCCATCAGTTGTCACAGATACAATATTTCCAAAGTTAATGCCAAGTTCCATAAATTTCTTTTTCATTTCATTCATAATACCATGACCTCTGGTTTTCTCAGAAAGTGTCATCAAACTAATCAGCTCTTCTTTCATTATATTCCCAGACGGATATCTAGCAATAACTGCTACACGGGCAGCTGATCTAACATCAGTGCACTCATCCAAACAAAGCGAAAACATGTCTGCATTTCTTAAGTCTTGTAAAAGCTGTTCGGTTACGTCTTCGTCCATGGTAATAATTCTATCTTTTACGGTATTTCTAGCTGATGGCATTTCATTAATTCTTTTGAGTATATCATTTTTGTTTGCAAAATCTTCAAATAAGAATTCCGAACAATTATTAAAAGCTTCTTTCAAGTACTCACCATCGGAAAGTGGTTTTCCATGCCGTGCAATAGTATTTGCCAACTGAAAACTGGCTGCCGAAATGTTGTTTCTTGGCTTAAATATTCTTTGGAAGCGGTTGCTTTGGTAGTTATGTTGTTTGACTTCTCTCTGTATAATTTCATACTTCTCTTCCTCTTTCATTGAGCAAAGTTTATTGTGGTTACTTACAAAATGCCGATTAATATTGTAATAGCGAGCAGTAATTATTTCTTGGCAAAGGCAGCACAAAGCTTTGTCGTTGTGTTTGATGACACCAAACTTGCTTATCCATTCATCGTGAAATAGCCTTCCGCTTCCCCCAGCTTGTGGCTGATATTTTCTTTTCTTTTCTGTCATGCTTACGGTTCACAAATATTTTCGTGTTTATGTGAAAGCTTTTTATATATAACCTTATATACATATACATTCAAATGAAAACAGATCCGATCGGACTATACATTTTAAACACTTTGAGAAATACGAATGAAAAAAGTTTATTTCTGTTTTTCATTCGTGTTTCTCAAAGTTTTTAAAGTATAGTTTCATACCTCCCATCTGCACCCCTCGGCCGGGGGTTGGCAACCTTAGTAGGGCTTCGCATCTTATCCTCCGCTAAACTTGCCCTAGGAGATTTTCTCATCTGGTCCTCGCTCCTGGAGGAGGTCGATTTCTGTTCGGCTTTTGGTGACTTCCCACTCATGCCGTCGGATACTCCTTTGCATTTCTGATTAAAATGGCGTTTTCCTGCTGCCTGTAGCTCCACCTGGAGCCGAGATAAACGCGTTCAAAGGTAGGGTCAAAGTTCAATCCAGAAATTTTCTGGGTTAGGGGATTGGCCCAGAGGGCCCCCCGGCCGAGGGGTGCAGATGGGAGGTATGAAACTATACTTTAAAAACTTTGAGAAACACGAATGAAAAACAGAAATAAACTTTTTTCATTCGTATTTCTCAAAGTGTTTAAAATGTATAGTCCGATCGGATCTGTTTTCATTTGAATGTATATGTATATAAGGTTATATATAAAAAGCTTTCACATAAACACGTGAAATAACAATCAATGATCAAACCACAATAAGAAATGGGAAAACAAGACTAAGATATTTCAACCGTAACAAGCGGTCTTCGTCAGAGTCAAAAACCCAACTGAAAAACCCAGTTGGGTTTTTGACTCTGACGAAGACCGCTTGTTACGGTTGAAAGATCTTAGTCTTGATTTCCCATTTCTTATTGTGGTTTGATCATAAGGTTATATATAAGAACGGTTCGCGCTCCGTTCTTCGACGTGGGGAGATCTCTCTCACTTCGTCCTCTCTTCTAGTCTACTCCTGATGACGAATAACAGTTCGAAATTATATATGAATTCTGTAAGTGTGCTTTTTATTCTGTTTTCTGTGTCGTGCTTTGTGTAATTTAAAGTTTTATAGTCCTTGTGGACCATTTATTATATTTAGTATACTTATATATTTATTTAGTTCAATGTACATAAAGAAACGTAGAGAAATTAAAAACACAAACTTACAGTCTCTAATTTTCGGTTGAACCGTCTTCAGGAGAGATAAAGAAGGGAAACCAAGCGCACTGGTACAGAGACGGTTGGAGACCAACATTGTTGCCACATACCCGCCCGGTCACAGAGAATAAGATAGACAAGAATCAATTTAAGATTAAATTAAAATAAGAATATGAAAAATAATAGTAAACACAAAAACAAATAAAATAAAATAATAAAAAATAAAAACTGAGGGATGAACAGAAGAAATGATACATAAATAAATAGAAATTAATTAATGAATTAATTTTTAATTAAAATTAATTAATAAAAAAATTTAATTTCTCCGTTTCTTTATGTACATTGAACTGTATTTGTCCATTTCGGATCGTCTTTTCATCGAAAAAGTATATATATATATATATGAGTTGACTGTCGTCCCTCCGTCAATTCACTTCTTCTCCTGAGGACGACCGCCATTACGATCGGAATATTGAAAAGTGAGTCTTTGTTGTGTTTCTGTTTATGTGTCACTGCTTATTTTAATTATATATATATTTACATATACATATGTATCGTGTATATATCTTGAATCATATTAAGAATACTATATCAATTTCTTGGACCATATAAGAATTTTTGTTTTTATGGCTTAATAACAAGAAGCAGCGAACAGTCATTCCTGTTAATCAAGTTCAGGGGTCACTGGTCATCCCAGTTTATTATAATCTTAAAATGTATATTTCACGATAGAAAGCAAATCACGTAGTTTAGATCATTGCAAAAGATTTGTGGGATAAAATAAATACCAATTTATGTATTTGCAATTAGGATTTATTTAATATCAAATATTTTGGTTACCATCTCTTAATCCTTGTTTGTTTGTTTATTTTTCAACCCCTATATTTGCATTTTAGATTGGTTTACCTCAATTTCGTTTAAAATCTCTAAATCCTTGTTTATTTAATGTTTGCTTGTTTTCCAACACCCACACTTATAAAGCTGTTCCCACCCACGTTTTAGTGCTGTTCTAGTGGTGGTGAAGCTCATTTATTATTTGGCACCCATTTTAGTAATGGGTGGGCCACATTACCTGTTGATTCTATATTGGGGGTCATAAATTTTGCCTAACTCAAAAGTTTATATTGTAGAGTAGAGACCTTTAATGAGTTCCTGACATTGTACAGGCTCGGGACCGACGGCTTAAAGTCGGTGTTTAGAATTATTCACCTATCGCTTATGAATAAAATCGAGGGTCAGGTGGGAATCGAACCCCGAATCCACCAGTTCATAGCCGAGTGAGTACATAACCATGCTAAGCTGTCCTCCACTACAGATATAGGTTAGGTTAGGTTGCAGTGGCAGTTCCACAAGGGAACACACGTAGGCCAAGCATTGGCCCTATGTGATACCACACAATGAAGATGGATTCTACAGTGGGAGTACTAAATTTTGCCTAACTCAAATGTATTTAGAGTAGGGATCTTTAACGAGTACCTGACATCGTACAGGCTCGGGACCGACGGTTTAACGTCCTTCGTATGTTTATTTATATGTCCTGTGCCCTTTAGTTTAAGTTACCGATAAGGGAATATCGAGTACATTGTCGGACATTATATTATATTAGTTCTTAGTCTTTTAGTATTGAGTGTTTCTTAGTTATAAGTTAGTTTAGTTTCCACCTCGAGGGAATATTTTAGTACCTTGAGGCGTAGCGATAAGTTGAGTTAGTCTTGATTGTGTATTTATATGTCTTCGTTATATGTGTTCTCTAGTTAAAGTCCAACTGGTAAGGGAATTTTGAGTACCTTATCAGTAATTATCTCCGCATGTTACCTGGGCTTAAGTTTGTCTATTACTCTTGGCCTAGGTATTGTTTTGAGGAGTAACTGTCACAATTCGTGCTTAGCATTGCGTTGCTTGAGGTGCCCTCGGGCACCTCCATGTTCAATGGAGGTGGCTAAAGGGTAACTTGTCAACAAGGCGGCCTGGCTTGACTAAGCGGTTATGGCACAAAATACCGAGGAACGCGAAGATCAAAACGGGTTTAACGTCCTTCTCCGAGGGACGGCGCTCTCAGATTTATTCACCTCTGATGAATAAATCGAGGGCCAGGTGAGGATTGAACCCCGGTCATATCAGTTCAGAGGCGAGCACGTAACCATTGAGCTAGCCTGACCCCTTCCACTACAGATATAAGCTACCCATCCTCTGTTGTTGGCTTTTTAGTTATGCTGAGTCATAAAATTTGTCTAACTCAAGTGTTTTTAGAGTAAGGGGTTTTTAACAAGTAACTGACTAAGGGAGCGATGGTTTAATCTCTTTTACTGAGCGATATGGTTAGATTTATTCATCTGCCGTGTGTATAAATCAAATGTCAGGTGGGTATGGAACCCCAGACCTACCAATACCAAGGCGCGTGCATGAACCATTGAGCTACTACAAACCTGGCCTATCATACCTCTAATCCTAAATAATGTGATTCATTCAAATTAAATTAACAATTATACAATTAATTAAAATGAAATATAATTTCCTTTCAAAATGCAGATAATGTTTGATATAATTGATATGTAATTGAGAATGTAATTAACTTGGTAAACTCCAGCGTGACTAATTCAAAAGGCATTGGATTTCACGTGTTGTTATTAATCAGCTGGTTTAATGACTTCATTAATACTCCATTGCAGATAACACTGCTTTCACGCAAACAAACAAACTAATCATATACTAGCAAACATGCCCGTTTTTGACAGGTGCTTTACCTAAATTACGAGATTATTCGCAATATTGCAAAATATTGTTAGAAATTATAGAATATCAGGAAAATATCATTATTAGTATCAATGTTCCCTCTAAATTTTCATGCATCTCGCACACATACAAGTTCTCTGAGGAGACTAGGGACCGCAGTAACTGATATATTATATATATATATATATAAAACAATTAAAAGAAACGGCCCAGCGGAATTTTTTAATTAAAATAAATTCAAAACGAAGGAAACACACAGAAAGACACAGACATAACTCACATCGATATTTCGACCATCGTCGTCATCAGGGGGTGTGAAGAGCGAAGAGTCCCGCAGGAAGGCAGGGTGGCGACTCTATATATATATATATATATATATATATATATATATATGTATATATATATATATATATATTAGTATATTAGCAGTTGGGTTTTTGACTCTGACGAAGACTGTTTGTTACGGTTGAAAGATCTTAGTCTTGATTTCCCATTTTTTTTATTGTGGTTTGATCATTGATTGTTATTTCATGTGTTTATGTGAAATCTTTTTATATATATATTATATATATATATATATATATATATATATATATTTCAATTTGTTTATGATGTTTCTAAAGTAGAAATGACGAATGTCCATTGTTTATTGTTTTTTTTTGTTAGTTTATAGCCCTGAGGATGTCTTGAAATAAAGACGAAACGTTGGCAAAAAGGTGATTCCATATATTTACCCTGACCAAACTCCGAGAAAAAGAAAAACTGT
Source organism: Hermatobates lingyangjiaoensis (assembly GCA_026182355.1). Lineage (NCBI taxonomy): Eukaryota > Metazoa > Arthropoda > Insecta > Hemiptera > Hermatobatidae > Hermatobates > Hermatobates lingyangjiaoensis. Next base: position 6,282 of record JAPFBL010001060.1, on the reverse strand, counting down.
TTGTTAATATTTTGTGGTTAAGAAAACAGTACCGTATATATATGTATATGATATAATTTTTTTGAGGTTTGAGGTCCAATGATTTTAAACTAGTCCTTTTGCCGACGTATCGACATAAATTTATGTCATCTTCAGGGCTACAACATGATTGTTTTACAATTAGCACTACTATCACTACTATTTGGTAATGTATTACATTTTAATATGTACAGTAACAAAGAGGAATTTATTGATAAATCAGTTATTTCGACTATGGATTATTTTTTTTATACATTGACGTAAGGATATTGTAAAACAATCATGTTGTAGCCCTAAAGGTCACATAAATATATGTCGAAACGTCGGCAAAAGGACTAGTTTAAAATCATTGGACCTCAACCCTCAAAAAAAATTACATTATAAACATTGGTCAAGAAAACATCATATATATATATATATATATATATATATATATATATATATATATATATATATATATATATATATATATTATATATATATATATATATATATATATATATATATATATAACAGTCGTTATTAGCCTTTGGAGCGATTCACATCTTTTCCTGAAGACGAGGACATCGAAATATAGTAGTGAGTTCAGTGATTTCTTTTCTATGTGTTCTTTTTAAATTCTAGTTTATATATATATATATATATATATATATATATATATATATATAATCACTCACAAAAAAATTGTAATTTCTACGATCTTGACGGTTTTTGACTGTGACGAAGACCGCTTGTTACGGTTGAAAGATCTTAGTCTTGTTTTCCCATTTCTTATTGTCGTTTGATCATTGATTGTTATTTCACGTGTTTATGTGAAATCTTTATATATAACTTTACTTTTATATTATATATATATATATATATATATATATATTATATATATATATATATATATATCACTCACAGAAAAATTGTAATATCTACGATCTTGAAATATGATAAGTGAAATTAAATAATATCTTGTCTAAAAAACAAAAGTGACTATAAGAAGTTTTTTAAGAATACTTTATTTTCAATTTCTTTCTTGATTTTATTTGGTATCTTACTGAATTGAAAAAAAATAATAAACTAGAAAAAAAAGCGCATTCACGATTGTACTAAGTTGATAACATAAGAAAAATGGTATATTTTACTTTTCAAAATGCTACTTCATTTTTTTCAAAGGTTAAATATTTTTTTTTTTGGCGACTGTATGTTGACTTTTTTTGTGCCCTGGGTTAGTTTTTGGTGTGCGCAGAGCATGGGCTAGCAGTGCGGGATTGCGCATGCGCGCAGCGTACAGGGAACGTTGATTAGTACAGTCCAAAACTTATAAGTGATCTGGAGTTTTTTTTTCGTTTTCCACTTTTAGTATTTGATTTTTTTTCTAGGCGTACTTAATATTTAGTACGCGGTTAGGTATGACACTTTTTTTTAAAGCGAGCAATACCTCCTGGCTATTTTCCTTATTGTAGTAGGTAAACTATAAATCAGGTTTGCCAATGACATTTCCAAGTAAATAGGTCAAATGAACGAAAGAAATTTAATAACATTATCTAAATGTATATATTCACCTTACACTAATAAACGAGCTTTCAACATTCATATATCATCATCAGGTAATAACCAGGAAGTTAGAATCTGATAATAAAAAGGTTGTGAATATAGAATCTGCGATCATTTTCAATAAACTATGCTTGAGAAAAGATCTGCTGCTAATATATATATATATATATATATATATATATATACAATAAAATAAAAAACGAAGGAAACACACAGAAAGACACAGACATAACTCACATCGATATTTCGACAATCGTCGTCATCAGGAGGTGCGAAGAGCGAAGAGTCCCGCAGGAAGACAGGGCGGTACATATATATATATATGTATATATATATATAATATATATATATATATATATAATAAATATTGTATTGTATTTTTTAAAAATATTGTAATTGAAAATGTAAATATATATATATAATATATATTGTGGTATATATATATATATATATACCAATATATATTTATTATTTACAAATATTTCTCATTAGGGGGTCAGGGTAGCCTAAAATATATAATAACCTACTACATTAGAGGTTAAAAATGAATAATTTTAGAAACAAACTTCAACACAACTGTCAGATGAAATACGAATGTTCTAAGGTAATATTATAAAGATACATTCCTTTCATTAATGTTATTTTATGTTAGGTAAATAAATTGAATATTTCAATTTACAATAATATACTTGATTGTGTATATAACTTGAATTGGTGTTCAGTTATTTATGTCATACATTTTTACTTTTAAATGATTTTTATTTTGCTAAATATATTTACTGTGTATATATCTTGAATTTTGTTAAGAATACTATATCAAAAGGTTGGGACATACGAGTCCCAACGTAAACGTATACGTATACGACGTACGTCGTACGAGTCCCTCGTATACGACTCTTTGTTTTCATTCTTTAATAACAAGAAATAGCAATACCAAGTTTATTATTATTATTATTTTAGGGTGACTATAGGGTGACTGCGTCTTAAAAACAAACTATTGTACTTCCCCTCTTCTGTACTAAAGTACCCCAGCAGTTAGCATTACTTTTGCTGGTTCCAGCGGTAAAAGTTTTTCTATGGCTTGTTGAGTGTCCCGAAGTATCTGCCTCTCTGCAGCAAAGTTGCCTTACAAGTTATCAGCAGGTGTAACGGTGTTTCTTCCTCTTTGCAGAATCTGCACAAACCATCATTGATAATGTCCATTGAGGCTTCCTATGTTTCGGGAGAAAGTAACTTCCTTTCTCCTTCTTCGGATCCTTAGGTGCACTTGTACGAGGTTGGCCCCCACTAGTTAGCTCTTTTGGACCCTCTCCGGAGGATGGTCTCCGGACTTCCTTCTCCTTAGTATCATACAGGGGAAAATCCCTGTATCTCTATCGGTGGTATTTTGTCCTCTCCGGCAGAGCACCGAATACTGGAGTAAGGCTATTTACTCAAGGGGGTCGCCTGGTACCCTTGAGGCTCCGTTCATAATACAGTAACCCCTGTATCATCCATCCTTCGGCGTGGATCGCATAACACCTTAGATTGGGGCTGGGATAAAAGGAGGGATTTGAGGAGTAGGAAGGATTTGAAACGAAGGTGGTCAGGCCTAGCCCCTGATCACCTTCTCCTCCTCTTTCGTTTGTTCCTGCATATAGCAAGTTAACAAGGTAGCCTCGCGAAGGTGGTCAGGCCTAGCCCCTGATCACCTTCTCCTCCTCTTTCGTTTGTCCCTGCATATAGCAGGTTAACAGGGTAGCCTCGTGACGGCCGAAAGTCAGAGTTGAGTGTTAGAGGCTATTAGAAACGCTTAATCACTCCTTTACTACTCCAATACCAAGTTATTCCTGTCAATCATATTCAGTGAATTTATTTCATTATCTGTTGATGATTTATTTCTTAACACTGAGTGACACAACGTGTCACATGTCATCTAGTATTAATAATTAACTTAACACTATTAGTATTAGAAACCTTCGTACCTCGTAGATGACACTGGTGTCTTTCATCTTACGAGGTATGACATGACGGTTTCTCTTAATAATAATGTAAATCATAATAACCTCAGTGGTACTAACAATATACATGAAATTAACAGTTAGTTATTTAACCAACAAAATGAAGTTTAATGAAATAAAATATACATCATGATTTGTTTTCTTGACCCAATATTTATATGATGTAATTTCTTTTAATGGTTGAGGTCTAATGATTTGAAACTAGTCCTTTTGTTGACGTTTCGATATATATTTATGTCATCTTCAGGGCTACAACATGATTGTTTTACAATATAACTACTATTACTACTATTTTGGTTATTTATTACATTTTAATATGTACAGTAACATAGAGGAATTTGTTGATAAATCAGTTATTTCGACTATGGATTTTTTTACATTGACATAAGGATATTGTTTTTATTCTATTGCTTTTACAATTATTTCACAAGTATAGAGATAACTCTTTGATTACCTTGGAAATCTGTTTATGTTGCAGCTGGTTATGTTATTTGATTTCCAAGGTAATCAAATATTGATCTTTATACTTATGAAATAATTGTAAAAGCAATGGAATAATTATAACAATATCCTTATGTCAATGTAAAAATATCCACAGTCGAAATAACTGATTTATCAACAAATTCCTCTATGTTACTGTACATATTAAAATGTAATAAATAACCAAATAGTAGTAATAGTAGTGCTAATTGTAAAACAATAATGTTGTAGCCCTGAAGATGACATATATATATATATACGGTACTGTTTTCTTGACCACTAAATATTAATAAACACTTTTTCTTCTTCTCGGAGTTTGGTCAGGGTAAATATATGGAATCACCTTTTTGCCAATGTTTCGTCTTTATTTTAAGACATCCTCAGGGCTATTTTAAGACAGCCCTGAGGATGTCTTAAAATAAAGACGAAACGTTGGCAAAAAGGTGATTCCATATATTTACCCTGACCAAACTCCGAGAAGAATAAAAAGTGTTTATATATATATATGTCGAAACGTCGGCAAAAGGTCTAGTTTCAAATCATAATAGACCTCAACCCTCAAAAGAAATTACATCGAAATAAAATATTATCAGGTTTTTTTTTTTTTTTTTTTTAAATAAAAGAAAATAAGATAAAATTTTTCCTGAAAAGATGACAGGTATAAACCAGAACGCAAACAAATGAAAAACACCCGATTTCGCTTTTAGCAGCCTTTTTATTCCTACTTTTTTTATTCCTTAAGAATTAAATGAAGTTTGAGAGAAAAATGTTTTGAATAATAGATGTAGAAAGAAAAAAAAATTTAATGGAATACGTGTTTTCAGATTTATTTTTTTAGTTACTTACTTTTTTTTTAAAAAAATATTTTATTCATAATATTTAGCTATTTATTTTTTTAATTTTCTTTCTTTTATATTTTAATTTTTTTTTTACAGATTTTGATGTAGCTAATGCATTTGGCATTTGACAAGTTATTCTAATAGAGTTTATTAAGATATATTTCGTTTAATAATGGCTTGCTTATTACTCAACGTACTAGTGGTAACATACGTATTAACTTATAAAAAGATTTCACATAAACACGTGAAATAACAATCAATGATCAAACCACAATAAGAAATAGGAAAACATGACTTAAGATGTTTCAACCGTAACAAGCGGACTTCGTCAGTTGGGTTTTTGACTCTGACGAAGACCGCTTGTTACGGTTGAAAGATCTTAGTCTTGTTTTCCCATTTCTTATTTTGGTTTGATCAATGTATGAAGTTCTATAAAGGAGTACAAAATATGAAAAGGTCCTTTAGAGCAACATATTAAACGATTATATGGAAAGAGTACAATGAACTTAAATATTCCGATCTCGTCATCATCAGGAGAAGAAGATGAAGGGTTCTGCTTGGTGGACAAACAGTAACGCTAAAACATAAAATGGACCGTTAAAAAAAACGATTACAAGAAAAGAACATGTAGAAATACTATACAATGAACTTCAAATTTTGACTTTGTCGTCATCAGGAAAAGAAGAAACAGATGAGTTATGCTTGGCGGGTAAACAGCAACTCTAAAACAGTAAATGGACCATTTATACAAACGATTACAAGAAAAGAACATGTAGAAACAATACACAATGAACTTCAATATTTCGACTTCATCGTCATCAGGAGAAGAAGAAACAGATGAGTTAAGCTTGGCGGGGAAAAGGCAACTCTAAAACTTAAAATGGACCATTTATACAAACGATTACAAGAAAAGAACATGTAGAAACAATACACAATGAACTTCAATATTTCGACTTCGTCATCATCAGGAGAAGAATATGATAAGTTCTGCTTGGTGGACAAACAGTAACGCTAAAACATAAAATGGAACGTTAAAAAAAACGATTACAAGAAAAAAACATGTAGAAACAAAACACTACACAATGAACTTCAATATTTCGACTTCGTCATCATCAGGAGAAGAAGATGATAAGTTCTGCTTGGCGGGCAAACAGCAACTCTAAAACATTAAATGATTACAAGAAAAGAACATGTAGAAACAATACACAACTCACTTCAATATATTTCGACTTTATTCGTCATCAGGAGAAGAATATGATAAGTTCTGCTTGGTGGACAAACAGCAACTCTAAAACATGAAATGGACCGCTAAGACAAATGATTACAAGAAAAGAACATCTAGAAACAATACATAATGAATTTCAATATTTCGACTTCGTCCGCTCAGGGAAAGAAAAAAG
>JAPFBL010001059.1:0-41936 GCA_026182355.1 Hermatobates lingyangjiaoensis | reverse complement strand
ATCTGATCCTCGGCGTGCCGCGCGTGTTCGAGAAGGTGCGCGATTCGGCGCTGGCCGGCGCCAAGGAGAAGGGCGCCTTCGGCCTGGCCATGTTCGAGCGCGCCGAGGCCGCCGCCATCGAGTACTCCAAGGCCCTGGACACCTCGTCCGGCCCGTCGACGGCGCAGAAGCTGCGCCTGAAGATGTACGACAAGCTGCTCTTCGGCAAGATCAAGGCCGCCATGGGCGAGGCCGTGCAGTGCACCATCTCCGGTGGCTCGGCGCTGTCCTCCGACCTGGGCCACTTCTTCCGCGGCCTGGGCGTGACGGTCTACGAGGGCTACGGCCTGACCGAGTCCACCGCCGCCATCACGGTGAACTCGCCGACCGACCAGGTCATCGGCACCGTCGGCCGCCCGGTCGGCGGCTGCGCGGTGAAGATCGCCGACGACGGCGAGATCCTGCTCAAGGGCCCGGTGGTGTTCAAGGGTTACTGGCAGAACGAGGAGGCCACGAAGGGCACCTTCGACGGCGAGTGGTTCAAGACCGGCGACCTCGGCGAGCTCGACGAGACCGGCCACCTGCGCGTCACGGGCCGCAAGAAGGACCTCATCGTCACCGCCGGCGGCAAGAACGTCTCGCCCGGCCCGATGGAGGACCGCATGCGTTCGCACCCGCTGGTGTCGCAGGCCGTGGTCATCGGCGATGGCCGCCCGTTCATCTCCGTGCTGGTCACCCTCGACGAGGAGGCCGTGGCCAAGTGGAAGGCCGAGCACAACGTGCCGGAGCAGACCTCCGTCCGCGACCTGGCCGCCAACGCCGTGCTGCGCGCGGAGATCCAGGACGCGGTCAACTCCGCCAACGAGCTCGTCTCGTACGCGGAGGCCATCAAGAAGTTCCACATCCTCCCGCGCGACCTCACCGAGGACGACGGCGAGCTGACCCCGACCATGAAGGTCAAGCGCAACGTCGTCGTGGACAAGTTCTCCCGCGAGGTCGAGGACATGTACCACCGCTGATCCGCATCCCGCCGCGCGCCGGCCACGGCTTCCGCTTTGCGACGGCCGCCGGTTTCCGCGCAGCGGCGTCGTGAAGCGAAGGAGCGAAACCCGCGCCGAGCCGGTGTCGCTCCACCTGGACCGCCCCCCGCACCCTTAAGGTTGGGGGCGGTCCGAGGTTTTCGGGGGAGCCCATGGGCGGCCCGGGACCCTCGGGGAGATGGCCGGCGAGCGCCGGCCCGACGATGAGCCCCGCAGGGGCGCGACCGGCGAGGAGGACCGCGGTGGAGCATTACGACGCGCGCCTTCGTCTCCGGGAAGTCACCCAGGAGCTGTACGACATCGGCGACGAGGTCGCCGAGCACATCGAGCATCTGGCGCAGGCCATCGCCGACGTCGACCGCGAGCTGGTCGACGAATGCGTGCTGGAGCTGGCCGACATCGTCGACGAGGCCGTGGAGGACGCCCGCCCGCTGGTCGGCGAACTGGCCGGCCTGCGTCAGGCGTTCACGTCCGGCATCCGGCGCGGCGAGCTGGGGCCGATGCCCGACCGCGAGCCCGGCCCGGAGCCGAAGCCCGTGGACGTCGCGGAACTGTCCGCGATCCCCGCGCCGCTGCGCCACCCCGTCGCGGTGCCGACGGTGGCTCAGGCGCTGCAGGCCAGGTCCGACAGCGCCGCCGCGTACCTGGAGGAGCTGGCCGACTGGGTGTCGGCGGAGAACATCCGCGGCGTCGAGGTGCTCGGTTCCGTGCAGATCCCGGCGCTGTACGCCCGCTGCGGCCGCCGCGCGCTCGGCGCCGCCGCGGCGTGGTGCGTCACCGTGCCCGAAACCCACCCCGCCGTGGCCAAGTCGCTGCGCGGGCGCAAGCCCCCGGCGTTCCTCATGGAGCGGATCCGGATCGACGAGGTCGTGCGCAAGGTCGTGCGGCGGCGCGCATCGGAGCGCGTGTGACGGGCCCGGTTTCCGGCGGGGCGCCCTCCGATTCGGGCGAGCCCGCCTTCGGCGTCTACCTGCACGTGCCGTTTTGCGCGACGCGGTGCGGGTATTGCGACTTCAACACGTACACGGCCGGTGAGCTGGGTTCGGCGGCGTCGACGGGCACCTACCTCGACGCCATCGCCCGCGAGCTGGAGCTCGGCGCGGAGGCGTTGGGTGCGGGATCGGTTGGTGGGGCGGGCGTCCGGCCGGCCGAGACGGTGTTCATCGGCGGCGGCACCCCGTCGCTGCTGGGCGCCTCCGGCCTGGCGCGCCTGCTCGACGCGGTGCGCGGCACGTTCGGGTTGGCGCCCGGCGCCGAGGTGACCACGGAGTCCAACCCCGAGTCGACGTCGCCGGAGTTCTTCGAGGGCATCCGCGAGGCCGGTTTTCACCCGCGTCAGCCTGGGCATGCAATCCGTCGCGCCGCACGTGCTGGCCACGCTGGACCGCATGCACACCCCCGGCCGCCCGGTGGAGGCGGCCCGCGAGGCGCGCGCCGCCGGTTTCGACCACGTCAACCTCGACCTCATCTACGGCACGCCGGGGGAGTCGATGTCCGACCTCGACGCATCGCTGGACGCGGTGCTATCGGCGGGCGTCGACCACGTGTCGGCGTACTCGCTCATCGTGGAGGAGGGCACCGCCATGGCGCGGAAGGTCAGCCGCGGCGAGCTGCCCATGCCGGACGACGACGACCTCGCCGACCGCTACGAGCGCATCGACGCCGCCCTGCGCGGCGCGGGTTTCGGCTGGTACGAGGTCTCCAACTGGTCGCGGCCGGGCGGGGAGTGCCGCCACAACATGATCTACTGGCGCGACGGCGATTGGTGGGGCGCGGGCCCCGGCGCACATTCGCACATCGGCGGGCGGCGCTTCCACAACGTCAAGCACCCGGCCCGCTACGCGTCGGTCGTGTCGGGCGGCGAGCTGCCGATCCGCGATTCGGAATCGCTTTCCGACGACGACCGCCACATCGAGGGGGTCATGCTGCGCCTCCGTCTGGCCGAGGGCATGCCGGTCTCCGAGCTGCGCCCCGGGGAGTTGGAGCGCGCCCGCGCCCAGGAGGCGGCGGGGATGCTGGCGATCGCCGATGGCCGCGTGCGGCTGACCGACGCCGGTCGGCTGCTGGCCGACGCGATCATCGTCGACATCCTGAGCTGATCCGGCTGACCGGTTGATCGGCTGACCGGATGGCCGGTTGATCGGTGGACCGGATGGCCGGGTGATCGGTGGACCGGATGGCCGGGTGATTGGGCGACTCGGCCGGCTGACTGACCGGCCCCGGGCCAGGGGAGGGGTAACCGGGTGGGGCGGCGCCCCCGGATCCGCTTTCCGGCCCGCGCGCCGGCGCCGGCGCGTTTATGCTTCCGGCATGCAAATGATCACGACGGGGACGCGGGCGAAGCTCATCCTCATGCTCATGGCCGGGCACATCATCGGAGGGCTTGGCGTCGGCGTCGCCTCCGGCGTCGGCGCGATGATGGTCGATGAGTTCACTGGTTCGAGGGAATTGGCGCGAACGATTGGGATGATGCCCCTCGTCGGCGCAGTTCTCGCCGCGCTGCCGCTCGCCGCGGTCGCGAAAGCCCGAGGCCGGGCCGTGTCGCTCGCCGGGGGCTCCGCGGTCGCCGCGGCCGGTGCGTTCGTGGCCGTCGTCGCCGGGCCGATGGAATCGGTGGCCCTCGTCGTCGTCGGACTTCTCCTCTTCGGGACGGCGACCGCCGTCGCCCTGCAGAGCAGGTTCGCGGCCGCCGATGCGGCATCGCCGCGCCACCGGGGAATGATGCTGTCGCTGGTGATGACGCCGATGATCATCGGTTCGTCGCTCGCGCCGCATCTCACGGATTGGACGGCCGAGATCACCGAAGGCTGGGGGGCTGCCGCAATTCGCCGCCCCCTTCCTCCTGGCCGCCGCCGCGCAGGTGCTCGCCGGCCTGGTCTACTTCGCCGGCCTGCGCCCGGACCCGCTGGCCGTCGCCCACGCCAGTGAAGGTGACTGGGCCGTCCACGGCGCGGCGCCGAACTGGTCCGGGCCCGCGCACCCGCATGGTGCTGCACCTAACTTGTACGGGCCCGCGCCCCTCCGGCGCCGGTCCGCGGGAGTCTTGCGGGCCCAAGTCGCCATCGCCGTCGCCGAGTTCGTGCTGGTGATCATCAGGGCGCTCGCCCCGATGCACATGATCTACGCCGGCGTGCCCTTCGAGTTGCTCACGCTGGCCATCACCCTGCGCATCGCCGCGACGTGGGTGTTGTCGTCGCTGTTCGGCTGGTTGGCGGACATCCTCGGGCCGCGGCCGGTCATCCTGGACGGGCAGGCGCTGTTCGTCCTCGCCATCGCCGCCATGGTCGTCTTTCCGGAGGACGGTACGGTGCTCGCCGCCGCCCAAGCGCTGCTCGGCCTCGGCTGGTCGGCGACGGTGGTGGCCGCATCGACCGTCATCGCGAACGCGGACCCCGCCGAAACGCGGCCGATGGTGCAGGGGCGCACCGACCTCGGCATGAATCTCTCCTCGCTTGGCGCCGGCTTCATCGCCATGGTGGTGTTCGAGGAAGACATTTTGCTGCCCCTGGCCCTTGTGATGCTCCTCCCGGTCGCAGTCGTCGTCGGCACGCATCTTTCCCGGGGACGGGCGGTGGCCGGGTAACATCAACCGGCGACCACCGATCATCCCCCGGCACGGCCGCCCGCCCCACCGCGAGGCCCGCCCCGCCGGGCCCGGAAGGGACGGGAGCGCCGCATGTCCAGCCAGACCGAATTGCGCCGCCGCGAGGTGCTGCGAGCGATCGTCGCCGACTACGTCGCCTCCCAGGAGCCGGTGGGGTCGAAGGCGCTGGTCGACCGCCACAACCTCGGCGTCTCCTCCGCGACCATCCGCAACGACATGGCGGTGCTGGAGGCCGAGGGCTTCATCACGCAGGAGCACGCGTCGTCGGGGCGCATCCCCACCGAGAAGGGCTACCGGCTTTTCGTCGACTCGATCTCGCAGGTCAAGCCGCTGTCGAAGGCCGAGCACCGCGCCATCCTCGAATTCCTGGAAGGCGGCGTCGACCTGGAGGACGTGCTGCGCCGCTCGGTGCAGCTGCTCAGCCAGCTCACCCGCCAGGTGGCCGTCGTCCAGCTGCCCACCCTGCAGTCGTCGCGCGTGCGGCACTGCGAGGTCGTCCAGCTCGCCGACGTGCGGCTGCTGCTGGTCATCATCACCGACACCGGCCGCGTCGAGCAGCGCAACGTCGAACTCTCCGCACCCATCGACCCGAACCAGGTGCCGCCGCTGCGCGACATGCTCAACCTCACCATGGCGGGCAAGACGCTGTCCGACGCCTCGGCGTCCATCGCGGACCTGGCGGCCAACGCGCCGGCCGACGTGCGCGACGTGGTCATCCGATGCTCGACCGTCATCATCGAGTCGCTGATCGACAAGCCGAACGACCGCCTGATCCTCGCGGGCGCGTCGAACCTGACCCGCTCCGGCCTGCACGGCCGCCTGCCGTCGACGCTGCCGACGGTGCTCGACGCCCTGGAGGAGCAGGTGGTCGTGCTCAAGCTGCTGTCCGCCGTTCAGGACCTGCACCAGGTGCGGGTGTCCATCGGCGAGGAGAACGAGGACGAGGAGCTGCGCGGGACGTCGGTGGTCTCCACCGGATACGGCACGTCGGGGGAGATCTTCGGCGGCCTCGGCGTCGTCGGCCCCACCTACATGGACTATCCGGGAACAATCGCGTCGGTCGCCGCCGTTGCACAGTACGTCGGTCGGGTCCTCGGTGACGGGTGAACGGCCCTGCGCTGGTACATTCTTCCGACGGTTCCATTCATTGGTTTTCGACAGATGCATAAGGAAGTAACTGACGTTGGCTCATGACTACTACGGCATCCTCGGCGTGTCCAAGGACGCCTCCGACGCGGAGATCAAGAAGGCCTACCGCAAGCTGGCGCTGAAGTACCACCCGGACCGCAACCCGGATGACGACGAGGCGGCGGAGAAGTTCCGCGAAGCATCCGTCGCCCATGAGGTGCTCTCCGACCCGGAGAAGCGGCGCATCGTCGATCTCGGCGGCGACCCGATGGACCAGGGCGCCGGCGCCAGCGGGTTCGGCGGCGGCTTCGGTGGTTTCGGCGGCGGCGGTCTCGGCGACGTCTTCGAGGCGTTCTTCGGCGGGGCCGGCGGCGGCCCGCGCCAGCGCCGGTCGCGCGTCCAGCCCGGTTCGGATGCGCTGCTGCGCATTTCGCTGGGCCTCGACGAGTGCTTCACGGGCGTGCGCAAGCCGATCACCGTCGACACGGCGGTGCTGTGCGACGTGTGCGAGGGCACGGGCTCGAAGTCGAAGCAGAAGCCGAAGGTGTGCCCGGACTGCAACGGCACCGGCGAGATCCAGCAGGTGCAGCGTTCTTTCCTGGGCAACGTCATGACGTCGCGCCCCTGCGGCCGGTGCCAGGGCACCGGCGAGATCATCGTCGACCCGTGCAACAACTGCGGCGGCGACGGCCGCGTGAAGTCGCGCCGCGATCTGACCGTCAACGTCCCGGCGGGCATCGCCGACGGCATGCGCATCCGCATGGCGGGCCAGGGCGAGGTCGGCCCGGGCGGCGGGCCGGCGGGCGACCTGTACGTCGAGGTCCACGCTGAGCCGCACCCGGTGTTCACCCCGCGAGGGCGATGACCTGCACGTGACCATCCACGTCCCGATGGTCGACGCCGCGCTGGGCACGTCGATGGAGATCGACGACCTGGTCGGCGAGAAGATCGAGGTCGGCGTCGAGGCGGGCACGCAGCCCGCGGAGACCCTCCGCGTGGAGGGCCGCGGCATGCCGCGCCTGCGCGGCGAGGGCTCGGGCGATCTGATCGCCCACGTCGACGTCACCGTGCCCACCAAGCTCGACGGCAAGTCCCGCGAGATGCTGGAGAAGCTGCGCGACCACCGCGGCGAGGACACCCGCCTGGCCGAGGGGCAGAACGCCGACCGCGGCTTCTTCTCCCGCTTCCGCAGCCGCCGTTAAGCCGCCATGGGACTGCCCGTTTTCCTCGCCGATTTCGGCGACGCGCTGCCCGATCCCGGTGCGACCGTCGAGTTGGGCGGGCCGGAGGCCAAGCACGTGAAGGTGCAGCGCCTGGGGGCGGGCGACGAGGTGTTCCTCGTCGACGGCGCGGATCGGCGGGCCCTGGCCCGCATTTCGCTTGCCGACGGTTCCCGCGTGGCGTGCGAGGTCATTTCCGCCGGGGTCGTGGAGCGGCCGACCCCCCACGTGACCGTGATCCAGGCGCTGCCGAAGTCCGACCGCGCCGAGTTGGCGGTGGATTTGATGACGGAGGCGGGCGTCGACGCGATCGTCCCGTGGGCGGCGCGGAGGTGCGTGGCCAAGTGGACCGGCACGAAGGCGGGCAAGGCTCGGGAGAAGTGGGCGTCGACCGCCCGCGAGGCGGCCAAGCAGGCCCGCCGGGCCTGGATCCCGCCGGTGGCGGAGCTGCATTCGACGAAGGACGTTGTCGCGCTGGTCGAGGACGTGGTCGGCCGCGGGGGAGTGGCCGCCGTGCTCCACGAGGCCGAGCGCCGCCCCTTCGCCGAGGTCGCCGCGGCGGCGGCCGACGCCGGCGAGATCGTCTTCGTCGTCGGGCCCGAGGGCGGCGTCGACGACGAGGAACTCGAGCTGTTCCGCGCCGCCGGCGCGACGCCGGTGGTGCTGGGACCGACCGTGCTGCGCACCGCGCTGGCCGGCGCCGCCGCGACCTCGGCGGTGGGCCCGCTGACGCGGCGCTGGGGTTGATGCGTGCGAGGGCTGATGCGGCGTTGGGGCTGATGCGTGCGAGGGCTGATGCGGCGTTGGGGCTGATGCGTGCGAGGGTTGATGCGGCGTTGGGGCGATGCGTGCGAGGGTTGATGCGGCGTTGGGGCTGATGCGTGCGAGGGTTGATGCGGTGCGGGGGTTGGCGCCCCGCCGTGTTCGGGTGGCCGCCAGCGCCTCCCGCGCAGCGCCGGTGCACGCCGGATCCGCGCCACGACCTAAGATCGTGGCAAGCCCGGCAGCGCCCCATCGCGGCGCGCCATTCCAGCAGCCACGTTAAGGAAACGAGGTTCCACCCGGCGTGACGGATCCGACCCGACAGCCCGAACGACACAGCGTCGACCACCGCACCCAGGCGATCGTCGAACTCGACCCCGCGCATGCGCCGACTGTGTTCGGCCACGCGGACCGTAATCTGCGCCTGCTGGAGAACCTCCTGGGCGCGGACATCCACGCGCGCGGCGCGACCGTCACCGTCTCCGGGCGCCCGTCGCAGGTGGCCACCGCCGCACGGGCATTCAAGGAGCTGGAATCCATGGCCCGCCGCGGCCACGAGCTGTCCTCGGACTCCGTGACGCGGGCCGTGGGACTGGTCGGCGCCGACACCCGGGGCGGCGCGGCGGGCGGCCCCGGCAGCGCGTCCGACGTCCTCGGCGGCGAGATCATCGCCCGCCGCGGCAGGGTCGTCCGCCCCAAGTCGCAGGGGCAGAAGGACTACGTCGACGCCATCGACCGCAACACCATCGTCTTCGGCATCGGCCCCGCCGGCACCGGCAAGACCTACCTGGCCATGGCCAAGGCGGTCCAGGCACTGCAGCGCAAGGAGGTCGAGCGGATCATCCTGACCCGCCCCGCCGTCGAGGCCGGCGAGAACCTCGGCTTCCTGCCCGGCACACTGCACGAGAAGATCGACCCCTACCTGCGCCCGCTGCACGACGCGCTGCGGGACATGATGGACCCGGAGCTGATCCCCAAGCTAATGGAGTCCGGCGTCATCGAGGTCGCGCCGCTGGCGTACATGCGCGGCCGGACGCTGAACAACGCGTTCATCATCCTCGACGAGGCGCAGAACACCACCCCGGCGCAGATGAAGATGCTCCTGACCCGCCTGGGCTTCGGCGCGAAGATGGTGGTCACCGGCGACGCCACGCAGGTGGACCTGCCCCGCGGGCAGCGTTCCGGCCTGGACGTGGTGCGCCGCATCCTGGGCAACATCGACGGCATCGCGTTCCCGCACCTGGGTGCGGCCGACGTCGTGCGGCACTCCCTGGTCTCCGCGATCGTGGAGGCGTACGACGACCACGACGCCGCCGAGAAGGAGCGCGCCGAGCGGAAGAAGGGCGACGGGAAGAAGCGGTCCCACGGCGTCCGCGACGCCGGCGGGGACTGGAAGTGGCGGCCGGAGGACGACGGGAAAGCATGAGCATGTACCTGAACACGAACGCGGGCGCGCGCGAGACGCACGGGAGCGGGAACCGATGAGCATCGAGGTATTCAACGAATCCGGCCGCGGCGTCAGCGAGGAGTCGCTCATCGACGTCGCCCGCTACGCCCTGGGGCGGATGGACGTCCACCCGGCCGCGGAGCTGTCGATCCACCTGGTCGACGAGCCGACCATCGAGGACCTGCACATCCGCTGGCTGGATCTGCCCGGCCCGACGGACGTCATGAGCTTCCCCATGGACGAGCTCACGCCCGGCTCCGGCCACCCCGAGGCGCCGCAGCCCGGGCCGTCGATGCTCGGCGACATCGTGCTGTGCCCCGACTTCGCCGCCCGCCAGGCGGAGAAGGCCGGGCACCCGCTCAGCCATGAGCTGGTGCTGCTGACGGTCCACGGGCTGCTGCACCTGCTGGGCTACGACCACATCGAGCCCGACGAAGAGCGCCGCATGTTCGCGCTGCAGAACGGTCTGCTGGCGGACTGGTACGACGACGTCGAGCGCCGCGGAGCGGACTTTCCCGCGAAGCCGATCAACCCCGGCGCGTTCCCGTCGGCGGCCGACCGCGAGAGGCTCGACGAGAAGCTCGGCGGCGACGGCACCGTGGGCGGCTCCGGCGATGACGCCGGCGGCGATCGCGGAGCGGGCGCCGGGCGATGACCGCATCGGCGTGGATGATCCTCGCGGTCATCCTCCTCATGGCGATCGCGGGGCTGCTCAGCACCGTGGAAACCGCCGTGGCCGCCATTTCCCGCGCGCGGGTCGCCGAGATGGTCCGCGACGAGGTCCCCGGCGCGAAGGCGCTGGTCCGCGTCCTGGATTACCGGGCCCGCAACGTCAATGTCCTGGTGCTGCTGCGCACCCTGTGCGAGGTTTCGGGGTCCGTGCTCGTGGCGGTCATCGCGACGCATTACATCGGATCCGCCGGGTGGGCCATTACGGCGGCGATCGTGGTCATGACGCTGTTCAGCTACCTCGTCCTCGGCGTGACGTCGCGGACGCTGGGCCGCCGCAACCCGTATTCGGTGTCGCTGGCCTCGGCCGTGATCCTCGGCGGGGTGTCCCGGCTGCTCGGGCCCGTCGAAAAGCTGCTGATCTGGGTGGGCAACGTGCTCACCCCCGGCGGCGGTTTCCGCGACGGACCGTTTTCCACGGAAGTCGAGCTGCGCGAGATGGTCGACATCGCCCGCGAGCGCGGCATCGTGGAGCACGACGAGCGCCGCATGATCCAGTCGGTGTTCGACCTGGCGTCGACGTCGGCGCGCTCGGTGATGGTGCCGCGGCCGGAGATGGTGTGGATCGAATCGGAGAAGCACGCCGGCCAGGCCGTGGCGCTGTGCGTCCGGTCGGGGCATTCGCGCATCCCGGTCATCGGCGACGGGGCCGACGACATCGTCGGCGTCGTCTACCTGAAGGATCTGGTGCACCAGACGTATTCGCTGACCGACGGCGGCCGCAGCGTGCCGGTCACCGACGTCATGCGCCCGGCGACGTTCGTGCCGGACTCCAAGCCGCTGGACGACCTGCTCGACGAGATGCAGCGCGACCGCAACCACATCGCCATCCTCGTCGACGAGTACGGGGCGTGGCGGGGCTGATCTCCATCGAGGACATCCTGGAGGAAATCGTCGGCGAGATCGCCGACGAATACGATGAAGGCGAACGCGCGCCCATCGAACCGCTCGGCGACGGACGGTACCGGGTCGTGGCCAGGTTGTCGCTCGGCGAGCTCGTCGAGCTTTACGACGAAGCCGAGGGGCGCGAGATCCGCTTCGACGACGGCGTCGACGATGAAGTCGACACGGTGTCGGGGCTGCTGGCCTTCGGCCTGGGCCGCCTGCCGCTGCCCGGCGCCGAGGTGGAGGCCGCCGGACTGCGGTTCACCGCCGAAGGCGCGCGCGACCGACGCGGCCGCATGCGGGTCCACGCCGTCGTGGTGGAACCCGCCGAACCGCAGCCGGCGGATGCCGGTGCGGGACACGAATCAGAGGAGAACTGACATGGGAAACCTGGACGACATGCTGGCGGGCGCCGGGATCGGCGGCGATTCCGACGATTACGCCACCCCGCGGGCCACCGCTCCGGCTTCGTGTCCATCGTGGGCCGCCCCAACACCGGAAAGTCCACGCTGACCAACGCCCTGGTGGGCGAGAAGATCGCCATCACGGCCGACCAGCCCGAGACCACCCGCCACCCGGTGCGCGGCGTGGTGCACCGCGACGACTGCCAGATCGTGGTGGTGGACACCCCGGGCCTGCACAAGCCGCGCAAGCTGCTGGGGCACCGCCTCAACGACATGGTCGCCGAGGCGTACGCGGACGTCGACCTCATCGCCATGTCCGTGCCGGCCGACGAGAAGATCGGACCGGGCGACCGGTGGATCCTCGAGTCCGTCCGCGAGGCCTGCCCGAAGACGACGCTGATGGGCATCGTGACCAAGACCGACAAGGTCGCCCGCGACGTCGTCGCCGAAAGGCTCATGGAGCTTCACGATCTGCTCGGCCCCGACGCCGAGCTGGTGCCGGTGTCGTCGGAGTCCGGCGAGAACCTGGACACCCTGGTGAAGGTCATGGCGTCCCTGCTGCCCGAGGGGCCCAAGTACTACCCGGCGGGCCACGTCACCGACGAGGACCGCGACACCCGCATGGCCGAGCTCATCCGCGAGGCGGCGCTGGGCGGCCTGCGGGAGGAGCTGCCGCACTCGGTGGCCGTCCAGATCGACGAGGTCCTGCCCAACGCGGACCGCGAGGGCGTCACCGACGTCCACGCCGTCATCTACGTCGAGCGCCCCGGCCAGAAGTACATCCTGATGGGCAAGGACGGCGGCCGCATGCGCGTCACCGTGCAGAAGGCCCGGAAGTCCCTGATCGAGCTGCTCGGCGAGAACGTGTACCTGGATCTGCGCATCAAGGTGCTCAAGGATTGGCAGTCGGACCCCAAGCAGCTCGGCCGCCTGGGATTCTAGGAATCCGGCGACCGCCGACCGCAGACCGGCCGACTGCCGGAGAAACCGGAACCCCGGCCGACCGCCGGAGAGACCAGAAAGGCACCCGCCATGCCCGACCCGAACGCCGCCCGCCCATCCCGGCGCCCAACCGGCTTCTTTGCCTCGCTGTTCGACTTCTCCTTCACCACGTACGCGACGCCGGCGCTGGTGCGGGTCGTCTACCCGGTGATGGCCGTGCTGGTGGCGATCGCTGGCGTCATCTGGTTGATCGCGGCCTTTTTGCAGGCCTTCGGCGCGGGGGCCGTCGCCGGACTGGCGTTCACGGTCATCGGACTCCCCATCTTCGTCCTCGCCATGGTCCTGCAGCTCGCCATCCTCCGGCTGTTCCTCGAAGCCGCCCTGGCGCTGACCAGCGCCGCGAAATCGCTGCGCAACCTCGAACAGCGCTAGCCCGGGCGGCGAATCCGACGATGGCGGAGAGTTATCGGGATCGGGCGGTCGTCGTCAGGCGGCACGACCTGGGGGAGGCCGACCGGATCATCGTGCTGTTCACCCGGGAACACGGGATCGTGCGCGCGGTGGCCAAGGGCGTGCGGCGCGCGAAGTCCCGGTTCGGTTCGCGGCTGGCGCCCTTCGTCGACGTCGACGTGCAGATCCACCCCGGCCGCAACCTGGGCACCATCACCGGCGCCGACGCGGTGCGGACGTGGGCCGCGCCGATCGTCGACGACTACGCCCGCTACACCTGCGCGTGCGGCGTCCTGGAGACCGCCGAGCGGCTGGCCGGCGAAGAAGGCACGCCCGCGCCCGGCCTGTGGGACCTGACCGTCGCCGCGCTCGACGCGCTGGCGAACTCCGACTCCGGCTCCGACGGCACCGGCCGCCTGCCGGGCCTGCTGCTGACCGCCTACCTGCTCAAGGCCATGGCCGAGGCGGGCTGGGCGCCGAGCCTGTTCGACTGCGCCCAGTGCGGCAAACCCGGCCCCCACAGGGCGTTCGCGCCGGCGGCGGGCGGCGCCGTGTGCGTCGAATGCCGGCCGCCCGGTGCCGCTACGCCGCCCACCGACGTCCTGCGCCTGATGTGGTGGCTCGCCCACGACCGCTGGGACTACGTCGCCGCGGTGGCGGGCAGCCGGGGGTTCCGCGCCATGGCCGCCCAGGCGCGCGGCTTGGCGACGGCCCACCTGCAATTCCACCTCGGCCGGCGCGTCGCGGCGCTGTCGTTGGTCGACGCCAGATGGGGAGACGACGGGGCGTCGTGAAGCCCGGGGCGGCCGGGGGTGGGTTCAGCCGGGGCGGTGGGGCATGATGGGGAGGTGACTTCGCCGAAGCCGAACCCGATCCCGCACGACTCGCCGGTGTCCGAGGAATTCCTGCCCCGGCACATCGCCCTGGTCATGGACGGAAACGGCCGGTGGGCGCAGGAACGCGGCATGAAGCGCACCGAGGGGCACAAGCGCGGCGAGGCCGTCCTGATGGACTGCGTCGACGCCTGCCTGGAGATGGGCGTGCCGCACCTGTCCGCCTACGCCTTTTCCACCGAGAACTGGCGGCGGTCGACCGACGAGGTGCGGTTCCTCATGGGCTTCAACCGCGACGTGCTGCGCCGCCGCCGCGACGAACTCGACGCCAAGGGTGTGCGCGTGCGCTGGGCCGGGCGCCGCCCGCGGCTGTGGCGGTCGGTGATCAAGGAACTGGAGATCGCCGAGCGCCAGACGGCGGGCAACGACAACCTGACGCTGTACATGTGCGTCAACTACGGTGGCCGCGCCGAAATCGCCGACGCCGCCCGCGAAATCGCGCAGCAGGTGGCCGACGGGAAGCTCAAGCCCGGCGACATCGACGAGAAGAGCTTCGGCCGTTTCCTCGACGAGCCCGACATGCCGGACGTCGACCTTTTCCTGCGCCCGTCGGGCGAGCAGCGCACGTCGAACTTCCTGCCCTGGCAGTCGGCCTACGCCGAGCTGGTCTTCCAGGACCGCCTGTTCCCGGACTTCACCCGCGAGGACCTGCGCGCCGCCGTCGTCGAGTACGCGAAGCGGGACCGGCGTTTCGGCGGGGTCAAGTAGGCGTCAAGTAGGGGAGCGCGGCACGCCGGCGCAGTGGCACCGCGGGGCCGTATTGGAAACGTCTGCCAATAAGGTTTAGCCTGGCGGCCATGACCCATCCCACCCCGCGGGAGTTGCACGAGCTGCTCGCCGAGTTCTCCGCCGCCGATGCCATGACAGTCGCCCACGGCCTCATTTCTCTGCGTCCCACCGCGCACCTCGCGGAATTGGCCAACGGGACGCGCGTCCACACCTGGTGCGCCCTGGACACGCTCATCGTCGCTTACCTTCTCGAAACCGACGTCGAGGTGCGCAGCCGGACCCCGATCGAGTCGGCCGGCGACCCGATCCTGAACGTCGCCATCCGCGGTGGCGAGCTCGTGGCGGATCCCGGGTTCATCCTGTCTTTCCCGCACGTCACCGATGGGGAGGGCCGCCACTTCACCGAGGCCTTCTGCCCCTACGCGAACCTGTTCGCGTCGATGGACGCCTACCGTGACTGGGCCGCGGGGCAGCCGCGCCCGACCACGCCTCTCACCGTCGCGGAAGCCGATGACATCGCCCGCGCGTACGCCCTCGACGTCCTTGGCCGGGGCGCGGCGGAGGCGTCGTGCGATGCCGTGGCCACGGGCTGCGCGTCGTAGGGTTCTCCGTCGAGGTCCGTTTCGGTGCCCTCCGTGGTGCCCTCCTGACTTGCGCCGCTCAGCCGCCACAACCGCCCCGGCCCGGCTAACCCACCCCGAATCGCGTCCGGCCGCCGCAATCGCCCCAGGCTCAACGGCTAACCCACCCCGAATGCGCAGACCCACCCGCTGTAACGGGTGGGGTTGCGCATTCGGGGTGGGTTTGCGTCGGGTTAGGGGGGTGCTCCGCCGGTCGGAGTGATGGCCCGGCATGAAACGGTTGGGAGCGCTGCGTCGGATAGAGCGTCGGATGGAGCGATGCCCCGGCATGAAACGCTCGCAACCTACCGGGACATGACGCCTGGTTCCCTCCGTCCCGGCCCGTTCCGGCGCCCTCGCCGACAGGCACGCCCAATCCTCGTCGCCGCCCCTCACGGCTCCGTCGCGTTTTGACCCGCTACCGCTCCTCACGGCCCTTCGTGGTGCCGTCGCCGGCCCGCCCGGCCTCATCGCTTCGCGTCCTGGTCTCGTCGCCGGAATCGGACTGGCAGTCCGCGCAGACGCCGAAGATCTCCGCGGTGTGGCCCGTCAGGCGGAACCCGTGCTCGTGCGCCAGATCCCCGGCCCATTCCTCGACCGGGCCGCCGCCGATCTCCACGGTCTCGCCGCAGTCGGTGCACACCAGGTGATGGTGGTGGTGATCCCCGCATAGGCGGTACAGCGCCTCGCTGGCGTCGGTGTGCAGCACGTCGACGGCCTTGACCTCCGACAGCGACTGCAGCGTCCGGTACACGGTGGTCAGGCCGACCTTGTCGCCGCGCTCCACGAGCGTCCGGTGGATGTCCCGGGCGGAGCTGAACTTGGTGATGTCGTTCATCGCCGCGATGACGGCCTTGCGCTGCCTGGTGGTGCGCACGCCGATCTTCGGGGACTGGACGGGGGCGCCGTCGGGCTTCGCGGAGCCGTTCGGCCCCGCCGCAGCGGCCCCGGAGCCCTTCGTTGATGACATCGCCGACCTCTCCAATCCCGGCACGGTCCGCGCCCCTCCCGACGAGTCGCGGTGGGCCGGGGCGGTGCCGTCGCAAAGCCTGTTTCGCATACCGACATTACCCGCGGCGATTTCCCGGGGCCGATGGGCATTAATCCGCTTGCGGCGGTTAGAGTGGGGGACACTTGGCGACGGCCCGACCGGGTCGTCGATTGCACGGGGCGGCGATCCACGCCGCCCACCGTCATCCCGTGCCCCCGGATCCACCGCGGGGCGGGACACCGTAACAAGGAGCGTTTGAGGCAGTGGCCCCGAAGTCTGTCGTCGATACCGTCGCGAACCTGTGCAAGCGCAGGGGTTTCGTCTACCCCTGCGGTGAGATCTACGGCGGTACGCGCTCCGCGTGGGACTACGGTCCGCTGGGCGTGGAGCTGAAGGAGAACATCAAGCGCCAGTGGTGGAAGACCTTCGTCACCGGCCGCAAGGACGTCGTCGGTCTCGACTCGTCCATCATCCTGCCGCGCCAGGTGTGGGAGGCCTCGGGCCACGTGGCCACGTTCACCGACCCGCTGGTCGAGTCGCTGCACACCCACAAGCGCTACCGCGCCGACCACCTCATCGAGGCCTACGAGGCTAAGCACGGCCACCCGCCGGCCAACGGTCTGGCCGACGTCCCGGACCCGGAGACCGGCCAGCCGGGCAAGTGGACCGAGCCGCAGATGTTCTCGGGCTTGCTCAAGACCTTCCTCGGCCCCGTGGACAACGAGGTCGGGCTGCACTACATGCGCCCCGAGACCGCGCAGGGCATCTTCGTGAACTTCAAGAACGTCATGACCACCGCGCGCATGAAGCCGCCGTTCGGCATCGGCCAGACCGGCAAGGCGTTCCGCAACGAGATCACCCCGGGCAACTTCATCTTCCGCACCCGCGAGTTCGAGCAGATGGAGATCGAGTACTTCACCGCCCCCGAGGACACGCCGGCGAAGTTCGACGAGTGGGTCGAGGCCTGCTGGAACTGGTTCATCGACCTGGGCATCAACCCGGAGAACATGCGCCAGTTCGACGTGCCCGACGACGAGCGCGCGCACTACTCCGCCCGCACCATCGACTTCGAGTACCGCTTCCACTTCCAGGGCAACGAGTGGGGCGAGCTGATGGGCGTGGCCAACCGCACCGACTACGACCTCGGCTGCCACATCGAGCACTCCGGCGAGGACCTGCGCTACCACGACCAGGTGACCGGCGAGAAGTACGTGCCCTACGTCATCGGCCGTCGTTCGGCCTGACCCGTGCCCTGATGGCCTTCCTGTGCGACGCCTACGTCGAGGAGGAGGTGCCCAACGCCAAGGGCCGGCACCGACACCCGCACGGTGCTCAAGCTCGACCCGCGCCTGTCGCCGGTCAAGGTCGCCGTGCTGCCGCTGTCGAAGAAGGACACGCTGACCCCGACCGCCGAGGCCGTCGCCGACAAGCTGCGCGGCCTGTGGGCGATCGACTACGACACCTCGGGCGCCATCGGCCGCCGCTACCGCCGCCAGGACGAGATCGGCACGCCGTTCTGCGTCACCGTCGACTTCGACACCCTCGAGGACGACGCAGTGACCGTGCGCGTCCGCGACACCATGGAGCAGGAGCGCGTGAAGATCGACGAGCTCGAGGGCTACCTCGCGCAGCGCCTGGTCGGGTGCTAAACGGGCGTACGACGCTTTTTCCGCCAGCTAGGAGAAAGCCATGAGCGATCAGAACGATCGTCCCGGATCGACCCCGGGGCCCCCCCGAGGGGCCAATCCCCCGGCCGCGCCGACCGTGACGCCCGCCGAGGACGTCGAGGCCCCGGCCCGCGCCGGCCGCCGATCCCGCGGCGCCGCGGAGCCGCCGCGCCCGCACCGTCCGAGGAGGCGCCGGCCCCGGAGGCGGCGTCGGCCCCGGCTGCCGCGGAGCAGGCCGGGACGTCCCCGGAGGCTCCGTCGGCCGAGGCCCGGCGCCGGCCGCCCCGCAGCTGCGCGAGATCGACGAGTCCCCGCGGCGACATGGACGACGGTTCCGTCGTGCGGTGGGAGAGCTGGAGCCTGGGCGAGGAAACCAAGAAGGGCAACGAGGTCCGCATTCCCGTGATCGCCGAGGGCGCCGAGGTCGCGGAGTACGTCCGCATCGGCCCCGAGGAGGCCATCGCGACCGCGCAGGGCGCGTGGGACCTCGACGTCGTCGGCGACGGCCGCCTGGTGGCGACCCTGCCGGACGGCCGCGTGTTCACCGCCGGCGGCAAGGACCGCCCCAAGCTGTCGCGCGCGAAGAGGATCGACGTCGACCTGGGCGGCGACCGCCGCTTGTACGTGGTGTGCGAGGGCGCGCAGAACTACGTCATCGAGGATGAGCGCGGCGGCAAGCTGGCCAGTTCACGGGCGCCAATCGCGGCGTCCGCTCGGCCGAGATCCAGTACGACACCGAAGCCGGCCGCGCCCTGCCGGACGAGGAGAAGATCTTCCTGTCCTGGGTCGCCCGCCGGGTGCTCGAGTTCCGGATGATCAGCTCGACGTGGATCCTGACCGTCTGCCTCTGCTGCTGATCGCCTACCTCGTGTGGGTCTGGGTGTGTAGGCGATCATGGTTGGCGAGAATCGGCCCGGGAGCGCGCCGGGGGAGGGCATCGGGCCCGTCCCCGGTGACGCGCCCGGGCCGTGGCGCGTGTCGGGCCCGCCGCCAGCCGGGGTTTCCCGGGGCGGACGGGCGGCAAGCCCGGTTCGGGCCCCGACGCCACGTCGCTTTACGACGCCGCCGGGAGCCTCATCGCCCCGGATTGGCGGGTCACGCCGTCCGGCCTGACGGGGCGGTCGTTCACCGTGTGGTCTCCAGATGACTGGTGGCGGGCCCGAGCCTTGGGTCTCACCGTGGCGCACGTGGTGCTCTCGGGGCCGGGCGGCGAGCTCAGCCTCAACCGGCGCGACGGCGGCCGCGGCCGCGAGATCGTCGACGTGGGGGAGCGGCGGCTGGTGGCGCGGACGAAGCTGGACCGCGGGCTCGTGGTCGTGGAGATCGTCGGGGGTAGCCCCGATGCGGCGGGCGTCGATGCCGGGCTGTTGGCCGCGGCGGCGTTCGCCTGCGCGCACCTGGACGGTCCCGCCCGCCTGATGGGCTGAATCGCGCCGGTTGAATTGCGCAGGTTGAACCGCGCCTGCTGAACCGCGAAACGGCCGCCCCGGTGGGGCGGCCTTTTCCGTTGGTGCGGAGGAGTGCGGTCAGAAGCTGCCGGAGCCGCCGCTGAATCCGCCGCCCCCACCGAAACCCGCCTCCGCCGTCGAAGCCACCGCCCCCGCCGAACCCGCGCCGAAGCCGCCTCCGCCGCTCATCATGCCGCCGAGGACCATGCCGGCGATCATGGCGCCGGAGTTGCCGCCGCCGCGGTACTGGTTCATGCGCTGGTTGTGTCGGTTGATGTCGTCGCGCGCGGCCTTCGCGGCCTGGGCCCAACTGGGCGGCGGTGCGCGCCTCCTGGATGCCGCGGCGCGGATGGCTCGCCCGGTCATTGCCCGGCTTGGCGGCGATCTGCTCGGCGATGGCCAGGTGCCGCTCGGCCTCGGCCAGGCGGGTGCGCGCGGTGGAACCGACGATGCTGCGGCGGGTGCCGATGATGTCGCGCGCGCCCATCACCTGGGCCCGCGCATCAGTCAGGGCGTTGTGCAGCGTCTGCATCTTCTGGGCGAAAGCGTTCGCGGCGTCGCGGGCGTCCTCCAGTTCGTCGTCGAGCGCGGTGTCGGCGTCGGTGAGCGCCGTCCACGCGCCGAGCGGATCCGTCGCGCCCTTGGCCTCGGCCGTCGCGAGCGCGGCGCGGCCGGCCTCCATTGCCTTTGCCAGGCCGTCCCGGTCGATGTTCGCGGCGTCGGGGGCTGCCAGCAGATTCGTGGCCTCGCCGATCTCGCCGCGCACCTCCTCAGCCAGCGCGTCGAGGCCCGACAGCGCCTGGGCGATGTTGCCGTCGGCGTGCTCGATGCCCTCGACCAGTTTTTCGGCCTGATCCAGGGCGAGGTCGGTGGCGCGGAGGGCGTCGATGAGCCCGGCCTGCTCGCCAGCGGGCTTGGCCAGCAGCGCGCGGGCCTCGTCCCGGGAGCGCTCCGCCATGTTAACGTGCTCGGTGGCCATGTCGACGTTGTCCGAAATCGACGCCAGGGCCTCCTCGTCGTAACGCGCGCGCAGGCCGTCGAGGGTCGTGGCCGCATTCGGGATCCGCGTGCGCAGGTCGACGCCCCGCTGGGTGAGCCGATCCAGGGTCTCCGGGGCGTTGAGCAGCTGCTCGCGCATCTCGGCGTAGCGGGAGACCTCCCCGTCGAGCCGGTCGTCGGCCGTCCCGCAGGAAGAGATGATGTCCAGCAGCATCCCGCGGCGCTCGCCCTCGCCCAGGGAAGGGCCGTCGTCGATGCGCTGGCGCAGCTCGAAGGCGCGGTTGAGGGTGCGCTGCGAGTGTTCCAGGGCCTGGGCGAGGTCGCGGACGCGGGCATCGCCGAATTCGGCGCGGGCCAGGTCGAGTTCGGTGGCCGCCAGGCGGATGGACTCGTCGGTGGAGACCAGCTCCTCCCGGGCCAGTTCGTCGAGCGCGTCGGTGGACAGGCGTTCGTGGGACTCGATGTCGTCGGGGCGCAGCGTCTTCCCCTCCTCGACTTCGGTCGAGGTGCGCTTCTTCCGGTTGCGCCGCGACCACGCGACGGCGCCGCCGCCGAGACCGCGGCACCCGCCGCGCCGGGCCGAGGACGCCGAGGCCCGCGGCCGCCGACGCCGGCGTGGCCTCGTCGATGGCGGCCAGGGCCGCGTCTTCCCAGTCGTCCCGGCCCAGCGCCGGGGGAGGCGGCCTCGATCATCTTCTGGCCGGTGGTCGGGACGTTGTCGCCGCCACCGCCCCGGCGTTGCGGTCCTTCACCGCCACGGCGAACACCGCGAGGTTGGGCGTGCCGCCGAGCTCCCGCCACATCTGCGTGGCCCACTGCTCGGGCTGGACGCTTGTCGAAGGAATCGACGAACACGATGCGCATGACGGTGCCGTGCTCCTGCTGGAGCTGGGCGGCGCGCTCGCTGATCTTCGCCTCCTGCGCGTCGGTGAGCACGTCCGCGGTGTCCCAGATGCGGCCCTCGAATCGCTGCGGGGCCTCGGCGCGCGCGGCGGGCAGCGCGGTCGGCGCCGGCCCGGAGGCGAGCAGCACGCCGGCGAGTGGCCCGGACAGCGCGACGAGGGCGCCGGCTCCGATCGCCGCGGCGATGCGGTGGGTGCGGTTGGTGTGGCGGGGACGGTCGTGCTCGGTCATGCCCCGAGGATACGTGCGCGCCGTGGACCCCACAGCGCGACGCCAGGCGGACGCGCGGACCTCCCGTACAGCGCGCCTACCGGCGGTGACGCGGAATCGGCGGCATGATGGGCGCGTGGCCGCGCGATTCCGTTATTCAGCATCCGATCTCGACCGCATCCTGCACGAGGGTGCGAAACAGTCGCTGCTGCCCGGGGCCGAGGCCGTGGAGGCGCACCGCACCGCCTTCTCCCGCGACCGCGCCCGCGTCCTCCATTCGGCCGCCCTGCGCCGGCTGGCGGACAAGACCCAGGTGGTGGGCCCCCACGACGGCGACACCCCGCGCACCCGGCTGACGCACTCGCTTGAGGTCGCGCAGATCGCCCGCGGCATCGCCGCCGACCTCGGCGCCGACGAGGACCTGGCGGAGCTGGCAGGCCTGACCCACGACATCGGGCACCCGCCCTACGGGCACAACGGCGAACGCGCGCTGAACGAGATCGCGGCCGAGTGCGGCGGTTTCGAGGGCAACGCGCAGACGCTGCGCATCCTCGCCCGGCTGGAGCCGAAGACCCTCGACGACACCGGGCACCCGTGCGGCCTCAACCTCACGCGCGCGGCGCTCGACGCGGCGTGCAAAGTACCCGTGGACCCCGATCGCCCCCGACGGCACGCGGCGCACCAAGTACGGCGCGTACCAGGAGGACGCCCCGATCCTCCAGTGGATCCGCGCCGGCGCGCCCCACGGCCGCCAATGCCTGGAGGCCCAGATCATGGACTGGGCCGACGACGTCGCGTACTCGGTCCACGACGTCGAGGACGGCATCGTCTCCGGCCGCATCGACCTCAGCGTCCTGTGGGACACCGTGGAGCTCGCGGCGCTGGCCGACAAGGGCGCCCGCGCGTTCGGCGGCGACCCCGCGGAGCTCGTCGAAGCCGCCGGCCGGCTGGCCAGCCTGCCCGTCGTCTCCGCCGCCGCCTCCTACGACGGTTCGCTGCACTCGATGGTCGCGCTGAAGCGGATGACGTCGGAGCTGGTCGGCAGATTCGTCACCGCCTCGGTCGCCGGCACGAGGCGGGCGGCACGGGCCGCGTGGGCGTCGTCGAGCGAAGCCGAGGGGTTCTTCGGCCCGAAGCAGCCCATCGACCGGGCCTTTCGGGCGCTACGAGGCAGACCTCGCCGTGCCCGCGGGGATCCTCGCGGAGGTGACCATGCTGAAGTCCATCGCGGTGCTGTACGTGATGGACCTGCCGCGGCACATCCGCAGGCAGGACCGCGAGCGCGACCGGCTGTTCCGCGTCGCCGACTACCTGAGGGAAGGCGCGCCCGGATCGCTGGACCCCGTCTACCGCTGGATGTACGACCAGGCGGAATCCGATGCCGGGCGGCTGCGCGTGATCGTCGACCAGATCGCCTCGATGACGGAGTCCCGCGTGGAGAGGCTCGACCGGAAGATCGCCGGGGTGTCCGCGGCCCGAGGCTGACCGGCATATCCTTCCGGCATGGCGAAGCCCTTTTCCCGTGCGGTCCTCGAACAGGTCGATCGGCTCGGCGGCACGTGGCGGGAGGTCCCGGACGATGCCGGCCCCGTCGCCCGCGTCGGGGCGATCTCCTTCCCGAAGCGGCTCATCGGCGAAGCGGAAGTGGGGTTCCTGCTGCCCGCGGAATGCGGCTTGCCCGACGCCGACGCCGTCATCGCGCTCGACGGGCCGCTTCCCGACGTCCCCGTCACCGACGAACTGCCGGAAGGAGTGCGTTGGTGCGGCGACGAGTGGCAGGCGGGCGAGATCGCATTCGAGTGGGATGAGGGGATCGGAAAGGACTTCCCCTTCGTGGACCTGGGCGCGGAAGGCGAGGATTCGGCGGAATTGAAGGCGTTCCGCGAAGCCGTCGGTGATCCGGCCGCAGCCCGCGCCGTCCTGCTGACCTACGGCGACGGGTACCCGAACTACCACCTGATCAACGCCGACGACCCGCGGCCGGGGGATCCCTCCGTGTGGTCGACGGACCATGAGGGGATGTTCCGCCACCTTGAAGCGGAGGCCCAGTCGCTTAGCGCGTGGCTCGCCGGGCAATTGACCGACGCGGAAATCCACGCGCGGCTGCGTCGGGGGTGACGCCGGTCGCGCGGCCGTCCCGGGGTCAGTCCTCCGCGTCGGGGATCTTGCAGAACGACCCGTAGTGGTCGTCGGTGTAATACCAGACGTCCGGGTCGTCCTCGGTGCCGCCGCCGACGACGATGCGACGGGCTCCGCGGTGGTTCAGCCCCGGGGTCTCCACGGTGTACTCGCGGTAGTAGTCGCCCTTCTGCCTAGGCAGCACGCCTTCGTAGTTGCCGAAGTGCTTGCCGTCGTGGGGCGAGTGGATGTGGTGCTGGTTGGTCAGGATGCGGTCGACGACCTCGTCCGCCTGCGGCGGCAGCGTGTCGATGGGGCACTCGTCCCCGCGCGCGCCGTCCTTTGCGCCGTCGCGTGATTGCCCGGCGCCGGTTTTCCCGCCGCCATTCGTGCCGGACCCGTCGTTCGGGCGGGCTCCCGCGCCGGATCCGGAGCCACCCGAACCCGCGTCGCCGAGGGAACCGTTCCCGGCACTGGTGCCGCCGTCGATGCCGAACCACGCACCGGCCAATGCGAGCAGCAGGGCGCCGCCCGCGGCGAGGAGCCCCTTGCCCTTCTTCCCGTCCATTCCTGACATGCGGACAGTTTCCCACGCGGCGGCCCGTCGCAAAGCAAGGGGAGGCGCGAAAACCCGGCGAACTGCACCTTTCCCGCCCACCGCACATACGGTTGACGGTGCTGGCTACCATGGTGGCCATGGCCAGAGGACGAATCCCCGACAGCGACATCGCGGCGATCCGCGAACGTACGCCGATCGAGGAAATCGTCGCCGAGTACGTGCAGCTTAAACCGGGCGGCGCGGACTCGATGAAGGGGCTGTCGCCGTTCAAGGACGAGCGCACCCCCAGCTTCCACGTGCGGCCGAATCACGGCTACTACCACTGCTTTTCGACGGGCAAGGGCGGGGACGTCTTCAGCTTCCTCATGGAGATGGAGCACCTGACCTTCCCCGAGGCCGTGGAGGCGTGCGCCGAGAGAATCGGCTACCGCATCAACTACGAGGGCGGCGGCACCGGGCGGCGCGAGGAACCGGGCACCCGCCAGCGGCTCATCGCCGCCAACCGCGAGGCGCAGAAGTTCTACGCCATGCAGCTGGGCAAGCCGGAGGCGGAGACCGCGCGGACGTTCCTCACCGACCGCGGTTTCACCATCGAGCAGGCCAAGCACTTCGGCTGCGGCTACGCGCCAGCGGGCTGGGACACGCTGACCAAGCACCTGCAGCGCCTGGGCTTCACCTTCGAGGAATTGGAGAAGGCGGGGCTGGCGCGGATGGGCCGCAAGGGTCCCATCGACCGCTTCCATCGGCGCCTGCTGTGGCCGATCCGCAACATCAGCGGCGACGTCATCGGCTTCGGGGCCCGCAAGCTTTACGACGATGACAACCTGGGCAAGTACATGAACACGCCCGAGACGATGCTGTACAAGAAGTCGAAGGTGCTGTTCGGCCTGGACCATGCGAAGAAGTCGATCGCGGAGGGCCACCGGGCGGTGATCGTCGAGGGCTACACCGACGTCATGGCGATGCACGCCGCCGGCGTGACCACGGCCGTCGCCGCCTGCGGCACGGCGTTCGGTGACGAGCACCTGCAGCTGCTGCGTCGCCTGATGCTGGATGACAGCTTCTTCCGCGGTGAGCTGATCTACACCTTCGACGGCGACGAGGCCGGGCAGAAGGCGGCCATGCGCGCGTTCGAGGGCGAGCAGCAGTTCACGGGGCAGAGCTACGTCGCCGTCGCGCCCGAGGGGATGGACCCCTGCGATCTGCGGATGGCCAAGGGCGACGCGGCCGTGCGCGATCTGGTGGCGCAGCGGACGCCGCTGGTGGAGTTCGTCCTGCGGACGCTGCTGGCCGACTACGACATGACCACGCCCAACGGCCGCGTGGACGGTCTGCGCCGCGTGGTGCCCGTGCTTGGCCAGATCCGGGATGCGTCGCTGCGCGACGAGTACGCCCGCGAGGTCGCCGGCTGGGTCGGGTGGAACGACGAGGCGGAATTCGTCCGCCGCGTGCGCGACGAGGCCCGCAATCCCAAGCGCGACGACGGACCGCGGCGCAGGCCCGTGCGCCAACGGGACGCCGACGCCGGCCCGGGTTCCCCGGGGTTCGGCGGCGGCTCCGGCGGCAAGGGCTCCGGCGCGGCACCCGCCCGGCCGGTGCTGCCGTACCCGGATGCGCGCGACCCGGAGCTGCACGTGCAGCGCGAGGCGATGAAGCTGGCCATCCAGGAGCCCGTGATCACCGGGCCGATGTTCGACGCCCTCGCCCCGGAGACGTTCTCGCATCCGACGTACCGGGCGCTTTTCGACGCCACGCAGAAGGCCGGCGGGGTGTCCGGGGCACGCGGCGGAGCCGAATGGGTGGCCGCGCTGCTGGGGCAGCTCGACGACGCCGTCGGCCGCGCACTGGTCACCGAGCTCGGCGTGGAGGAAATCCGCGTCGACGCCGAGATGCTGCGCGCGTACTCGTCGTCGGTGTTGGCCCGCCTGCAGGAAGTGTGGGTCGGCGGGCAGGTGGCGCAGGTGAAGTCGATGCTCGCCCGGATGCGCCCCTCCGACGACGAAGCCGCGTACCGGCAGTTGTTCGCCGACCTGCTGGCCCTCGAGGACTACCGCCGCGAACTGTTGGCCGAGTCACTCAAGGTGCAGATGGACTGAAGGCGCGCGGGCGCGCGGGGCGGCCGCGCGCGGGGCGGTGGGCGTCAGTACCCCCTGCGGATCCACTCCTCCAGGTGCGGCGCCTCGCGGCCGATGGTCGTGTGGTCGCCGTGGCCGGTGCGGACGATGGTTTCCTCCGGCAGGGTCAGCAGGTTGTCGCGGATGGAATCGATGATGGTGTCGAAGTCCGAGAAGGACCGCCCGGTCGCGCCGGGGCCGCCCGAGAACAGCGTGTCGCCGGAGAACAGCTCGCCGGCCTCCGGCACGTACAGGCAGCACGAACCGGGGGAATGTCCCGGGGTGTTGACCACCATGACCTCGGTGCCCGCGACCTCGAGCTTCTGGCTGTGCTCCAGGGTGTAGTGGCCGAGGTCGCCCCACGTCTGCTCCCACAGCATCTGGTCGCCGGGGTGGACGAGGATCGGCGCGTCGAGCTTCTCGGACAGCTCCGGGGCGACGGTGATGTGGTCGTTGTGCGCGTGGGTGCACACGATGGCCTTCACGCGGCGCCCGCCGACGGCGTCGATGATCGGCTGGGCCGTGTGCGCGGCGTCGACGACGATGACCTAGTTTTCGTCGCCGAAGACCCAGATGTTGTTGTCCACGTCCCATTCGCGGCCGTCGAGGGCGAAGGTGCCGGACGTGACCACGTGGTCGATGATCAGATCGCCCTGCTTGCGGATGCGCTCCGCGGCGTCGTGCGATTCGGTGCTCATTGGTGCTCTCTCCTGGTGGTGGAAGGGGGCCGGTGGAAGTCGGTGGGTTGGAGAAGGTGGGTGGGAGTCGGGCGGTGGCCCGGTGGGCGGTGGCCGTCGTCAAGCGCGGGTCGTCGTGAAGCGCTGTCCGTCGTCAAGCAAGATGCCGCCCCGCCCCGCCGGGCCTACAGCGTGACCACGGAACGCAGGACCTTGCCCGCCTTCATGGTGTCGAACGCCTCCTCGACGTCGTCGAGGCCGATGCGCTCGCTGACGAAGTCCGCCAGCGGCAGGCGATCCTCCAGCGACAGGTCGACGAGCATGGGGAAGCCCCGCTCGGGCAGGCAGTCGCCGTACCAGCTGGACTTCAGCGAGCCGCCGCGGCCGAAGACGTCGAGCAGCGGCACCTCCAGCTTCATCGTCGGCGAGGGCACGCCGACCAGCACGACGCGCCCGGCGAGGTCGCGCGCGTAGAATGACTGCACGTAAGTCTCGGGGCGGCCGACTGCGTCGATGACGACGTCGGCCCCGAAGCCCCCGGTCAGTTCGCGGATTTGCTTGACGACGGGATCGTCCTCGCCCGTCGCGCCGGGTGCGCCGGCGGCGAGTTCCTTCGAATTGATGGTGTGGGTCGCCCCGAAGTCGCGGGCGGTGGCCAGCTTCTCGTCGGAGATGTCCACCGCGATGATGATCGTCGCGCCGGCCAGCTTCGCGCCGGCGATGGCCGCGGTGCCGATGCCGCCGCAGCCGATCACCGCGACGGACTCGCCGCGGGTGATTTCGCCGGTGTTGATGGCCGCGCCGATGCCCGCCATCACGCCACAGCCCAGCAGACCGGCGACGGCCGGGTCGGCGTCGGGGGAAACCTTGGTGCACTGGCCCTCGTGGACCAGCGTGGCGTCGCAGAACGCGCCGATGCCCAGGGCGGGCGTCAGCTCGGTGCCGTCGGCGAGCGTCATGGGCTTTGAGGCGTTGTGCGTGGTGAAGCAGTACTTCGGCTCGCCCTTCTTGCAGGCGCGGCACTGGCCGCACACCGCACGCCAGTTGAGCACCACGAAGTCGCCGACCTCGACGTGGGTGACGGCGTCGCCGACTTCGGAGACGACGCCGGCGGCCTCGTGGCCGAGGAGGAAGGGGTAATCGTCGTTGATGTCGCCGTCGCGGTAGGCGAGGTCGGTGTGGCAGACGCCGCAGGCCTGGACGTCGACGATGACGTCGTTGGGGCCGGGCGCGGGGAGGACGACGTCCACCATCTCGACGGGGGCGCCCTTGGAGCGGGCGATGATGCCCCGGACGGTGCGGTGGGCGTCGGCGGCGGGGGCGGCGCCGCTGTCGGGCTGGATCTGGGTGGCGTTGTCTTCCGTCATGCCTCCCAGCGTGGGGAGACTTTCCGCTTTGCGCCCCGGATTCAGCCGCGCAGCGGATCCGCGAAGAACTCCACCTCGTGCCAGGACGACAGCCGGAAGGCCCGGTCCATCGCCGCGCGCTCCGTGGTCGTGGCGGTGGTGGCGTACTTCGAGCAGATGTCGATGGCGCGGTTGGTGTCGGAGTCGAAGGCGTCGTCGGCGTAGGTGTCCAGCCACCGCGCGTACGGGTGGGCGTCGTGGTTGCGGGCGATCAGCCGGTGGCCGATGTCGCGGTAGAGCCAGAAGCAGGGCAGGACCGCCGCGATGAGTTCGCCGTAGGAGCCGCGGGCGGCGGTGGCGACCAGGTGGTCGACGTAGGCGCGGGTGACCGGCGACGCCTCGATGGCGCCTGCGCCCTCGTCGCCAGCGTCGTCGCCGAGGAAGCTGCGGTGCAGTTCCATCTCGCTGGCCAGGGCGCCGTGGGCGGCGTAGGACCAGAACATCTGCTCCTCCTGCGTCGGCGCCAGCGAGGACGCCGCGGCCAGCGCGCGGGAGTAGCCGTTGAGGTACAGCGCATCCTGCGCCAGGTAGCGGCGGAAGGCTTCCTGGGGCAGCGTGCCGGAGCCGAGGCCCTTGACGAGGCCGAGGTCGTCGATCGCCTCGCGCAGGTCCGCGATCGATTCCCACCACTGGTCGGCGATGGTCGCCGCGTCGGCGGCCAGCCCCCGCTCCCACAGCTGCGCGAAGTGATGGACGGGCCCGTTGCCTTCGCCGACTTCCAGCTCGTCGGCGTGGCGCAGCGCGGAGGTCAGCCACTCCTTGGCCACCCCGACGGAGCGCAAGGGGTCGCCGATGCGGGGCCACAGGGCGGCGATGGCCGCGGAGATGGAGCAGCCCGTGCCGTGGGTGTTGCGGGTGTCGATGCGCGGCCCGGTGAAACGTTCGGCGGATCCGTCGGGGCGGACCAGCGAATCCACGACGACGTCGTCGCGCAGGTGCCCGCCCTTGGCCAGCACCAGGACGTCGTGTTCGGCGGCCACCGCGTGGGCCTGGTCGAGGGCTTCGCCGGGCGTCGTCGCCGGCTGGGTGCCCGCGAGCACGGCCAGTTCGGGGATGTTCGGGGTGACCAGGTCGACGTGGCGCAGCAGGCCGCGCAGGGCTTCCTCGGCCTCGGGCTTGAGCAGCCGGTCGCCGGAGGTCGCCACCATGACGGGGTCCAGGACGACGATCGGGGAGGGCGCGCCCTCGAGGAACTCGGCGTCGGAGTCTTCGTCCGCGGTGGTGTCGGCGGAGTCGGTAGCGCCGGAGTCGGCGGCCCCCGCGCCGGTGCCGGAGGCATCGTCGGCCCCCGCGTTGCGGCTGCGCAGCGCATCCAGCCAGTCGGCGACTTCGGCGATGATCGACGCGTCGAAAAGCATGCCGATCTTCACCGCATCGATGGCCACGTCATCCGACACCGCATCGAGCTGGGAGCGCAGGAACTCCACCGGGGGCACGTGGACGTCGCGCACGCCGCGGGTGTTCTGGCTGACCAGTGCGGTGACCACCGCCATGCCGTACGCGCCGTGCGCGGAAAATGACTTCAGGTCGGCCTGCACGCCGGCGCCGCCGGTGGGGTCGGTGCCCGCGATGGACAGCACCCGCGGGATCCGGCCGGTGCGCTGGACGCCGCACGCGACGCATCCTCCGTTCCAGTCCTCCGGGTACTGCCGGTATGCGGAACGTGGTGCGTCGCCCATTGCAACATCCTTTCGCCGGTGCCAGCCGGATCAAGTTCGGCGGGTGTGCTCTCAGCCCGGGCGGCCCGGGCACCCCGTGTTGCGCGAAACGTTAGCAAACGCGCCGGTGGCTTTGCGACGGCCCGACCACCGCCCGTCCGCCCTGCCGGATGGGGTCCGACCGGGTGACTTCCGGATCGGGCGGCTGCGCGGCCGAAATATGGTGTGACCTGCTGATTTGGCGCCCATATGGGTACTGGGTAGAGTAATGTTCCGTCGCACGGAGACGTGCCGGAGACATTCCTCCATAGCTCAATGGCAGAGCATTCGACTGTTAATCGAAGGGTTGCTGGTTCGAGTCCAGCTGGAGGAGCAAAAACAGCGGGCCAGGGAGATTTTCCCTGGCCCGTTTTTTGTCTTTCCGGTCGAAAGGGACCAACAAAGGACCAAGTATGGGCGAGTCTTTCGGCGAAAGGTGAAACTCGTCGCAGGAACCGGATCACCCGGTCCCGCGCCTTCGTCGTTAACCCACCCCGAATGCGCAGCCCCACCCGCTGTAAAGGGTGGGGCTGCGCATTCGGGGTGGGTCTGTGTGCGTGTCGGTCGACGGTGCCCATGGAAACCTGCACAGACGGACCGCGCCCACGGCAGTCGGCACAAAAGAACCCCGCACCGGCAATCGGTGCGGGGTTCCGGTCCTGCAAAGTTGCGGACGTTGTTTAGCCCACGCCGAGGATCAGATCGATGAGCTCGAGGATGGGGGTAACCGACTGGAAAAGGTCGAGGCTGGACTCAAACATGCGTTCTCCTTTGTGGGGATTGATGGTGCCGCGGCAGGTCCGGGCATCACTGGAGTATCTGCGCCGCCTAGTCGCGGCGGTTATGTCCGGAGTAACGCCGCTGGTCGGCGACATCGCGCCCCGGTCGCCCCGACAGAAACCGAGGATTACGGGTCAAATCAATGGTCCCGACAATCATTTTCGGATGGCGGGGTAATGGCCGGCAAGCCTTTTCGGGGAGTCCGGGTCAGGCCTCTCGGATCTTGATTTCGCCGAACATGATGATGCCGTCCAGGACCACCGTCAGCCCGTTGGGCTGGGCATTCGGGTTCAGATGGTTGATCACTTCGGTCATCGGGGTTGTCATGTCCATGATGACGCGCGTGCCGGACGGGACCGTGATCTCGATCTCGGAGAAGAACGACTGCAAATCCAGAACGATGTTGTCGCTGGGCAATTCGGCCCTGGAAAGATCCAGCTTCAATTCGCCGAAAACGGACCACCACGTCGTTTCATTCTTCGGCGACCACCAACCGGACATCTCCTTTGATCCGAAAACCGTCGCGGTGCCGTTTTGGCGCGGGGTGTCGGGTGAATTGGAGATGGTGAATCGTGCGGGCGCGCCGCCGCGGCCGAAGGAGGACTCATACGGTTGGTCGGCGCCGCGCGCCACGGCGCCGTGCGGGGTCGGGCCGTACGGGTTGCCCGAACTTCCCCCGGTGCCGTGATCCCCGCCGGGCCCCGCCACCCCATGTGCGGGCCCCGCAACTCCATGTCCGTGCCCCGGGACTCCATGTCCGGGGCCGCCGACACCACCGTTGCCGGGGGCACCGTATCCGCCCGGCCCATGATGCGGACGGTTCTGCTCGATCCGCTCCAGGCGCCCCGCGATGGCGTCGAGTTCCTGCGAATCGTCGTCGCGGCCGGCGTCCCACACCTGGGCGCAGAGGGAGTCGTACTCCTCGATGCTCAATTCCCCGAGTCCGACGGCGACTTCCAGCCTGGCCTGAAGTCGGTCGCGTCGTCCGTGGGGCTTTCCGGGATAGGTCATGGCGCCAAATTACCCGCTTTCGCGTGCCCCCGTAAGGGCGGGCGGTGACAGCGCACACGGCGTCGTAAAGCATCCGACCAGCGGTGATGCTTCCGAGACCGCAATTTAACGGGTTGTTCATCTTCCACCAATGTGATTTCCACGTTGGTTACCTACTCTGGCGGTTGTCCGGCAGGGGGAAGCTGCCGGACGGAACAGGAGCCACGTTGCGTACCACGACCGCGACCACTGACCGAACCCCTCTGATCCGGGATGGGGAGGTGGTGGACGCGGGCGCGACGATGCGCGGCGACACCACCGACGCCTCCCGCACCGCGGGCGGGGCCGACGACGCAGGACGCCGGGGCACGGCGCTGCGCACCTACGTGCTGGACACGTCGGTGCTGCTGTCCGACCCCCACGCGCTGCGGAAATTCGCCGAGCACTCCGTCGTGCTGCCTCTGGTGGTGATCAACGAACTGGAGGCCAAGCGGCACCACCCCGAACTCGGGTGGTTCGCCCGAACGGCGCTGCGCCAGCTGGAGGAGCTGAGGCACCGCCACGAACGCCTGGACCTGCCGGTGACCGCCAACGAAGACGGCGGCACGGTGCAGGTCGAGCTCAATCACACGGACCCGTCGGTATTGCCGGCGGGTTTTCGCAATGATGCCAACGATCACCGCATCCTGGCCTGCGCCCTGAACTTCAAGGCCGAGGGCCACGACACCGTGCTGGTGACCAAGGACATCCCGCTGCGCGTGAAAGCCGGCGCGGTGGGCCTGCCCGCCGACGAGTACCACGCGCAGGACGTGGTGGTCACCGGGTACACGGGGCTGGCGGAGATCGGCGTCGCGTCGGAGGACATCGACGCGTTGTTCCGCAACGGCTTCACGCAGCTTCGCGACGACGCCGTCACCGCCGACGGCGAGCCCGCCTCGGAGCTGCCGGTGCATTGCGGAGTGCAGCTCACCGCCGGCACGCAGTCGGCGCTCGGCCGAATTCTGCCGGGCGGGGGCGTCCGCCTGGTGCGCGGCGATCTGGAGGCCTTCGGCCTGCGGGGCCGTTCCGCCGAGCAGCGCATCGCGCTGGATCTGCTTCTCGACGACGAGGTGGGCATCGTTTCGCTCGGCGGCCGCGCCGGCACCGGCAAATCTGCGCTGGCGTTGTGCGCCGGCCTGGAGGCCGTGATGGAGCATGGCAGGCACCGCAAGATCGTGGTGTTCCGCCCTCTCTACGCCGTCGGCGGGCAGAACCTCGGGTACCTGCCGGGGTCGGAGAGCGAGAAGATGAACCCCTGGGCCCAGGCCGTGTACGACACGCTGGAAGGCCTGGTCAGCCCGAACGTCATGGAGGAGATCCAGTCGCGCGGGATGCTCGAGGTGCTGCCGCTGACGCACATCCGCGGACGCAGCCTCCACGACAGCTTCGTCATCGTGGACGAGGCCCAGTCACTGGAGCGCAACGTGCTGCTGACGGTGCTGTCCCGCCTGGGCGCGAATTCGCGGGTGGTGCTCACCCATGATGTTGCACAGCGCGACAACCTGCGCGTGGGCCGGCACGACGGCGTGGCGGCGATCATCGAGAAGTTGAAGGGCAACGACCTTTTCGGGCACGTCACCCTGCAGCGGTCGGAGCGTTCGCGCATCGCGGAGCTGGTGACCAACCTCCTGGAGGAAGGCTAGGGGAGCGGACGGGACGCGGGGCGGGAGAGGGCCCGGGATGGTGCGCCGGACCCGCTCCCGCTCCGCGTTCGGCCGTGCGGTCGTCGGCCGCGCTCTCGCCGGCCGGGCCGTCTCGCCTCGGGCAGGCTGGGCCGCGCGGTGCGGCGCCGCAAGGCGTTCCGGGTCCGCAACATTTGATAAACCGGCTTCGAAAAACCCGCACGCGGCCGCCGCCCGAGGGCTATCGTTCGGCCCATGAATAATTCCGTGAAAGAAATTGGCGTTCTCATCGTCGGCGCGGGCTTCTCCGGCCTCGCCGCCGGCACTCGCCTGCGAAAGGCGGGGATCGAGGATTTCCGCATCATCGACCGCGGCCATGACGTAGGCGGCACCTGGCGCGACAACACCTACCCGGGCGCGGCGTGCGACGTGCCCAGCCACCTGTACTCCCTGTCCTTCGCCCAGGAATTCGACTGGTCGCGCAGCTTCGGCACCCAGCCGGAGATCGCGGAGTACCAGCGCAGCGTTGCCGTCGAGCAGGGCCTGTACCCGCACCTGCTCTTCCGCACCGAAATGATCGACGCCCGGTGGGACGAGGCCGCGTGCCGCTGGCTGGTCAAGACCCGCGAGGTCCCGCAGCATGACGACGACCGCCGCACGGTCGTCGCCACCTCCGGGGAAATGGCGGACAAGGTGTTCGGCGGCGGCTCGGCGCAGGAGTCCGGCGAGGATGCCGCCGCCGCGGCCGAGCCGGAGATCACCACCTGTTCGGCGCGGGACCTCATCCTCGGCGTAGGCGCCCTGTGCGAGCCGCGCCTGCCCGACATCGAGGGCATCGAGGAGTTCGAGGGCACGATCTTCCACTCGGCCCGCTGGGACCACGACGTCGACCTGCGCGGCAAGCGCGTGGCGGTCATCGGCACCGGCGCGTCGGCCATCCAGATCGTCCCGCAGATCGCCCCGATCGCCGGCCACCTGGACGTCTACCAGCGCACCGCCCCCTACGTGATCCCGCGCCTCGACCGCGCGTACATGGGGTGGGAGCGCGCGGCGCTGCGCAACGTGCCGGGCCTGCGCCGCCTGGTCCGCGCCCAGGACTACTTCTTCCGCGAGCTGCAGGTCCCGGGCCTGACCAAGAAAGAAAAGCTCATGGCCCCGATCAAGTTCGTGGCGCTGCAGCAGCTGCGCCGTCAGGTCCGCGACCGCGAATTGCGCGAGAAGCTGACCCCGAACTTCACCATCGGCTGCAAGCGCATGCTGATCTCGAACAACTACTACCCGGCGATCGCCAGCGACAACGTCGATCTGGTCACCGATCCGATCCAGCGGGTCAACGCCCACTCGATCACCACGGCCGACGGCACGGAGCGCCCGATCGACGTGCTTATCGTCTGCACCGGCTTCCACGTCACCGACTCGCCGACGTTCGCGCTGGTCCACGGCCGCAGCGGCGAATCGCTGGCGGAGATGTGGGGCCGCAACGGCATGGCCGCCCACAAGGGCACCACGATCCACGGCTTCCCGAACCTGTCGGTGCTCATGGGCCCGGCCACCGGCCTGGGCCACACGTCGATGATCTACATGATCGAGTCGCAGATGAACTACGTCATGGAGATGCTGAAGACCAAGCGCCGCCACGGCGCCGACGTCGCCGAGGTGTCCGAGCGCGCCCAGGAGGAGTGGAACGACTGGGTCCGCGAGCGCCTGCCCGGCACGGTGTGGGTCAGCGGCTGCGGTTCCTGGTACCTCGACGAGCACGGCAACGCCCCGGCGGTGTGGCCGAGCTGGACGTGGAAGTTCCGCGCCAAGACCAAGAAGTTCGATGCGTCGTCGTATGACCTGCGCGTGGCCAAGCCGGTCGCGGCGGTGAGCGGCTAGCACCCTGGAAGCCGGCGCCGGGTGAATCGGCGCCGGGTGAATCGGCGCCGGGTGAATCGGCGCCGGGAATCCGGACCCGTTAACCCGGCACCCGGGAAGCCGGACCCATTGATCCGGAAAACGTCCGGTGGCCCCGGCCGACGAAAGTCGGCCGGGGCCACCGGATTTTCTCGCGCCCGCTACACGCCGGCGCTGCGGCGGATGCAGTCGGCGATGGTCCTGCCGTCGTCGATCATCGGCACGTGCCCGAGGCCGGGCAGGAGGTGCAGCGGCACGTCGGGCAGCACCTCGTGGTGCCGCTTCCAGCCGCGGATCAGGGTGAGGTCGGAGGTGCCCCAGTAGCTCGTCTGGGGAGCGCCGGCGACGTCGGGGGAAAAGGTGAAGCTCGCGCGCAGGCCGTGGTCGATGACCTTGTTGCCCAGCATGTTCTTCGCGTCGCGCTCGACGGCCGCCGGATCCAGGCGCCACGGCTTCGCCGAGAACATCCCGAACATCGACGTGCGCCCGAAGGAGGTCTTCGACATCGCCGGGAGCATCGGCCGCAGCACCCGGCCGATGCCGCGCAATGCCAGGAACTGGGCGACGGTGCGGCGCTGGGCCCACGGGCCGTGGAAGAATCCGGCCGGGTTGAAGGCGGTCGCGGACGCCGCATGCCCCCGCCGGGCCAGCTCCAGCGCGAAATAACCGCCCAGCGAGTTGCCCGCCACGTGCGGCTTTTCCCCGTCGACCGCCACTTCGCGCAGGAACGCGGCGAGTTGGTCGATCATGCGCTCGACGATGTCGTCGTCAAGCGAATCGGGATCCGGCGACGCGGCATGGCCCGGAAGGTCGATGGCTACCACGCGGAAATGGTCGACGAGCCCGGGCAGCACGTCGTCCCAGGCGTGGCGCGAATGGCAGATGCCGTGGATGAGCACCAGCGTCGGGCCCGTGCCGTGGATGGAATGGGCGATGGCGGACGGCGTGGCGTCGCTGGGGACGTCGCGGCCGGTCACGGGGGTTGCGTCGGGATTCTGCGTCATGCGCAACAGGCTATTGCAGGCGAAACCATGCCGCGGCCGTTCCGGGGAAATCGGCGGCGGCGCGGTGGGGTGGTCTGGCGCGGTGGGGTGGGCCAGTGCTGTTGGCCGGCGCGGTGGTGTGGGGCCGACGACCGATGCGCACGGTGCAGCGTCGCCGGATCGGTCGGCTCGGTTCAGTCGCCCTTGGTTGCCTCCGCCAGCCAGCGGCGCGCGGGGAAGTCCGGGGAGGCGACGGTCGCCTCGAGGGTGGCCTGGTCGGCGTAGGACGACGTCGCCCCCAGCGACCGCACCGCCAGCGAACCGGCGGCGGTGCCCAGCGCGACGGCGCGTTCGGCGGTGCCGCCGCGGGCGAGTTCCGCGGCGATGGTGCCCGCGAAGGCGTCGCCAGCGCCGGTGGTGTCGACGATCTCCTCCGCCGGAACCTTCAGCGACGGCTGGTGCCACACGATGCCGTCGCCGCCGTCGACCTCCGC
Organism: Hermatobates lingyangjiaoensis; assembly: GCA_026182355.1. Taxonomy (NCBI): domain Eukaryota; kingdom Metazoa; phylum Arthropoda; class Insecta; order Hemiptera; family Hermatobatidae; genus Hermatobates; species Hermatobates lingyangjiaoensis. The sequence goes on along the minus strand of JAPFBL010001059.1, from coordinate 5,511 downwards.
GCGGGCGTAGACGGAGCCCTCGTCGCCCATGGAGATGACCACCGACGCGCAGTACTCCAGCAGCGCGTCGATCTGCGTGACGATGTCCCCGCGCCGGATGCCGTCGGCGGCGCCGAGCTTGCGCAGGACCTCCCAGGCTTCGGTGCGGTTGACGATCAGCGGGTCGGCGGTGTCGATGAGCGTCGGCGTCACCACGGTCACCGGCGCGAGGTTGAGGATGAACCGCGTGCCGTGCAGGTTGGCGATCATGCCGAGCTGCTCGGTGGCCTCCGGGCGCAGCTCGCCCTGGGCGAGGAGGATGTCGGCCTCCGAGATTTCGGCGGTGAACTCCATCGGGTCGGTGATGGCGTTGGCGCCGCTGGTGACGACACACCATGTGGTCGCCGTCGGGCTTCGTGGCGATGAACGCGGAGCCGGTCGGTTCGTCCCAGGTGGTCTGGATCGAGTGGGCGTCGACGCCGTTGGCGGCGAGCTCCGACAGGACGAGGTCGGCCGCCGGATCCTCGCCGACGGTGCCGGCCATGATGGCGCGCACGCCCGCGTGGGCGACGGCGGAGGCCTGGTTGGCGCCCTTGCCGCCGAGCGCCTGGGCGGAGCTTTCGACGATCGCGGCCTCGCCCGGCACCGGGAATTCTGCGACCTGCGCGAGGGTGTCCTGGTGCAGCGAACCGCAGATCACGACCGCGGGCTCACCGGGGTCGGAATCCGGCATCAGGCGCTCGACGGTGGCGTCGATGGGCTGGATGGTGCGGTGGGTCCCGGGGGCGTTGCGGTGGTGGGGCTGCATGCCATCAACTCTGCCATGAGCGGCGAAAACGTGTCGGTTCGTGCACCCGAATGACGGTCGCGGGGCGGCGTCGGGAGTGGGGTTGCGGGGTGGCGGGCGCGGGGATGCGGCCGCTTTGTGACGGCCATGTCCCGGTCATTCGCCGGCGCTTGCTAAATTGAGCCGGTGCGCGATGGACGCGGCGGTGACGCCGGAGGTCGCGGACGCCGGGGAGCCGGTCGGCTGCCTCGCCCCTGTAGCTCAGTCGGTTAGAGCCGCGGACTCATAATCCGTAGGTCGCGGGTTCGAGCCCCGCCGGGGGCACCATGCCTGAACAGGCATTATGGGAGTCACCCTCACAACGTTGGGGGTGGCTTTCATCGTTTTCGGGCCTGCGGATGGGGGAGTTTTCCCCCAATCCCAATGGAACCCCTCGACAATGCCAATTCGTCCGGGAGCATGAGCGCCGAGAAGGAGCTGATTCAGCCGGCATCTGCGGCAGAGGACTCTTCGGCGCTGCGGCGGACCATGAACGCGCACAGGAACCCGATGGCCAGGGCGGCGACCGTGGCGAAGAGGGACAGCCTGGTGGCGTCGGCGAAGAGCTGGGACAGCGCTGCGACGGTGTCATCCGGCGTGCCCTGGGCGCGGAGCATCGGCAGGAGACCGCCCGCCGACTCCGCGAGGGGATCGGCGAAGGGGGCGGCATCCGCCGGGAGGTTGCCCGAGTAGGTGCGGATGCCCACCGTCAGCATGGCGCCGGCGAGGGCCGCGCCCAGCGCCGACCCGACCTGGCGGATGGTCGACTGCGTCGCCGAGGCTTGGCCGGACAGCGCATCCGGTATGTAGCCGAGCACCAGCGACGTCAGCTGGGCCGACGCCAGGCCGAGCCCCAATCCGTAGATGACCAGCGCCACGACGATGAGCCACAACGGCTGCTCCGGGCGTTCCTCGGCGGCCAGCTGGAGGGCGCCGAAGACCTCGAGACCGAGCCCGAGCAGGACGACTCCCGGTGCGCCGATGCGGGCGGCGAGGTGCCGCGCCATCGCGCCGGACAGAAATGCGCCGAACTCCTGCCCGCGAGGATCAGGCCGGTGACCACCGTCGACAGCCCGACCGCGGAAATGAGGTAGAGGGGCAGGACGAAGACGAGGGCGAACTCGCCCACGGCGACGAGCAGCGCCGTCGCGTTGCCCCAGCTGAACGTCGGGTAGCGGAACATGTCCAGCTCGAGCAGCACCGGGGCATCGGCCTTCGCCCGCGAGCTTTCCACCGCCACGAAGGCGATGAGCGCTACCGCGCCGACGCCCAGCGCGATCCCCGCCGCGGAGGGCAGCGCCGCCGGCCAGTCGAGAGGGCCGATGGAGAAGGGGCGGATCTGCGACCAAAAGCCGATCTTGGGGCCCTCGATGATGCCGAATACCAAGGTGCCGAAGCCGAGGGAGGACAGGAAGAACCCGGCCATGTCGAATTGGGGGGACCGGCCGCCGGCCCCGGTGTCCGGCACCACCGCGAGGCTCGCCGCGAAGAGGATGGCGGCGATGGGGACGTTGACCCAGAAGATCGATTCCCATCCGATGTTCTCGGTGAGCAGTCCGCCGGCCAGGGGGCCGATGGCCGCCGCACCGGCCATCACGGCACCCCACACGCCGAAGGCAGCCGCGCGTTCCTTGCCGCGGAAAACGACGTTGACGGTCGACAGCGTCGAGGGCAGGATCCCCGCGCCGCCGAGGCCCTGCACCACGCGTGCGCCGATGAGGGCGCCGCCGCCGGTGGACAGCGCCGCCATCACCGATCCCGCCGCGAACAGGGCCAGGCCAGCCAGAAACAGTTTCCGGCGGCCGAAGAGGTCGCCGATCCGTCCGGCGGTCAGCAGGAATGCGGCGAAGACCACCGAGTACAGGCTGGTGACCCATTGGGCGCCAGCGAGGTCCAGGCCGACCTCGCGGATGATGGTGGGCATGGAAACGCCGACGATGGTGCCGTCGAGGACGACCATCCCGAGCCCCGCGGCGAGAACGCCGAGTGCCGCCCAGCGGCGGGGATGATTCGCGGCCGCGTCGTCCGCGCGCCCGGACCGATGGGCGGCCGGAAGGTCACCCGAACCTGATGTCGTGCTCATGAATCCACGGTACGTCCGGCGCCGACGTGCGGCATCGGTGAAAAGTCGGAGGTTTCCCGGGCCGAGGGCGCCTCAGCGGTCGTCGGTTCCCCTGGGGTCGCCACCGGGGTTCCGGTTGCCCCAGCGGAAGAAGTTCCACAGGCGGTGGCTGGGATCGCGGTCGTACTCGCGCTCCTGATAGTCGAAGACGGGCAGGCGCCATTGCCGCCAGATGGACAGCAGGCGGGTGACGAAGGCGACCGTGACCGACGCGATGATGGTCACGCTCTCAGACGCGCCCATCCAGTCGAGTGCAAAGTAGACGACCGTGGCCAGCAGGCGATGGAGGCGTACAGCTCCTTCTGGAACACCAGCGGAACGCGGTCGCACAGCAGGTCGCGCAGCACGCCGCCGAAGACGCCGGTGAGCACCGCCGCGACGACGGCGATGATGAACCCGTAGCCCATCTCCAGGGCGATGCGGATGCCGATCACGGCGAAGGCGGACAGGCCCACGGCGTCGAGCACCAGGAACAGCACCCGGAAGTGCTCCATGAGGAAAGAAATGGACACCGTCAGAATCGCGGCGCCGATGATGAGCAGCAGATACTGCGGGTCCTCGACCCACACCAGCGGGTAGTGGCCGAGGACGAGGTCGCGGATGGTGCCGCCGCCGATGGCGGTCACGCAGGCGATGGTGGACACGCCGAAGAGGTCCATTTTCTGGCGACCGGCGGCCAGGGCGCCGGTCATCCCCTCGGCGGTGATGCCGATGACCCACAACACATGGAGCAGCATGGCTCAACGGTAGACCATCGGCCGGGCGACTCAGGCGTCGAGCAGCTTCTTCATCTGCTCGATCTCGGCCTTCTGGGCGGAGACGATGCTCTCGGCGAGCTCGCGGGTCGGCTTGTTCTCGCCGTCCCGGATGACGGACTCGGCCATGTCGATCGCGCCCCCGTGGTGCTCGATCATGCCCTCGAGGAACAGGCGGTCGAACTCCGGCCCCTTCGCCTCGGCGAGCTTCTTCATGGCGTCGTCGGAAAGCATGCCCTTCATGTCCTCCGGGGAATCGCCGTGGCCCTCGTGCCCGTCGTGCGACTCGTGGATGGCCGGGGCGGCCGGATCCTCGCCCCAGGCGGCCAGGCGGGCGCTCATCTGCTCGATCTCGCGTGCCTGCGACTCCGCGATCTTCTTGCCCAGATCGATGATGTCGGAGTTTTCGGTGCGGCCGTCGATGAGGCCGACCATGGTCACCGCCTGCTGGTGGTGGGCCATCATCATGCGGTTGAAGGCCACGTCGGCGTCGTTGTGGGGGCCGGAATCCTCGGCCTCGGGCATTTCGGTCTCGGGCTGGGAGGATGCCCCGGCGGCGCCCGGGGTCCGGTCCCCGTCGGCGGACTTGCCGTCCGAGGCGGCGGGCCGGTCGGTCCCGCCGTTGCCGTCGTCGGATCCGCAGGCGGCCATGGTCAGCGACAGCGCGACCGTGCCGGCCAGCGCCATACCGCGGAGAAATCGCTTCGCTTTCATACGCTCACCTTGCCACCCGAAGCGGCGGCGGCGAAAGCGCCGCGCCCCGGCGGGCGGACGTGATTTCCGCCGCCTCCCGCGGAGCCTCTTCCGCGCCTCTTCCGCAGAATTTGTTGACAGACCAATCAGTCTGGTTATAGCGTATCGGTCATGTCGATGATGCTCACACGCAGGCTCTGGCTGGACCAGGGCCACTACCACGGGGACATGTGTCCGCGCCCCTTGGTTCCCGCCTGATCGACCCAACGGCCGCCACCCCGGACCGCGGGTCGCCTCCTCCTTCCGTTCACCCGCGCACCTCGCGCGCCACAAGGAAAGGCTCGACCGTGAGCACCTCTTCCCCGGCGGCCGAACGCCGCCGCATCGCACCCTCCCGGATCCCCGACTGGGCCACCGGTTTCGGTGCCCAGGTCATCTACGGCCTGATCATTGGCCTCATCCTCGGCTTCGTCGCCCGCGGCACCGCCGAAGGCTCGGGCCTGCTCGCCGTCCTCGACTCCGTCGGCGGCGCCTACGTCCAGCTGCTGAAGCTGATGGTCCCGCCGCTGGTGGTCACTGCGGTGATCACCTCGGTGGCCAACCTGCGCAAGGTCACCAACGCCGTGCGCCTGCGTTGTCCACGCTGCTGTGGTTCGCCGCCACCGCCTTCGCCTCCGTCGTCGCGGGCCTGCTCATCGGCCTGTGGCTTCAAGCCGGGCCTCGGCTCCGGCGTCGATGCCGTAGCCGCGGAAGCCCCGTCGTCGACGGGCTCGTGGTGGGCGTTCCTGGCGGGCATCGTGCCCGAGAACATCCTCGGCCTGGGCGTCAAGGTCGCCGAGGACGGCGCTTCCCCGACGTTCAACGTCCTGCAGCTGCTGGTCATCTCCATCGCCCTGGGCATCGCGGCGGTGAAGGTCGGCGAACCGGCCGAGCCGTTCCTGCGGGGCACGGAGTCGCTGCTGCAGATCATCCAGAAGGTCCTGTGGTGGATCATCCGCCTGGCGCCGATCGGCACCGCGGCGTTGATCGGCCGCGCCGTCGCCGAGTACGGCTGGGAGGCCCTGGGGTCGCTGGGCAAGTTCACCCTGGCCATCTACGTGGGCCTGCTGGTGGTCATCGGCATCATTTACCGGTGG